>VTGD01000142.1:0-115284 GCA_013406985.1 Calonectria crousiana | reverse complement strand
CTGTTGTTGGGACTTGTGGCATCACCTAATTTAGTAGGGAAATGATGTACCTTTTATTTGAGGCACTATGATTGGCTATGCCCCTTGACCGTGACCTAAGTGGAGGCTTACCACAGTCGAAGGGATAAGCACGCATCCCAAATACTTTTTATTGCTAAGTGAATATATAACCAGAGGCAAAAAAGAAATCTCTTCAAGATGGCTCCCCAGGTTCTCTCTAGCCTAATCGTCTCACGTCGACTTTTTTACTATATCAGCAAACCGTGCTGTGGGCTCTATGTGTCGCAGCTGGTCATCGCACAGTAAACTCCGAAAGTAAACCTTGTTTATACCTTATACACTGCAAATCTCATATATCGGGTATCTTCGGGGTACCCAGGCATTTCAAACGGTATTTTCCCCAACCACTCGAATTCCACCTTCAATTGGGTTGCGGTCTCGTCACCAATTTGATTCCAAAGCTTCTGCATGGATTTCTCATTGTGCAAGTAAATTACTCTTCCAGATTTTGACGATATTTGGCTCGCATCCAACCGGCCAATCTGCCCCCCAAAAATGACCGCGTCGGCCCCAGGTTTCAAAAACTTGATAATGTTTTTGGCAATAAGGACTTGTTGTTCCCAATCAAAGAGGTGAAAGAAGTTTGCAGCATGCACAAATGTCATCTTTTCCTCAAGAGCAGCAACTGCCGCTTCTTCTGGCTGGAGAAGGTCCGCCGCTATAAAATGGTTCTCGGCAAACTGGTTCGCATCTCGAAACAAGTCAAACCCAATTTCAAGATATTCTGATAGAAGATCGGTACCATACAGCTTGGCTGGGTCAACTCCGTCAGCTGCCAATTTGCGAGGTACTTGCCCCAAACCACATGCAACGTCTAGAAAGGCATCCTTGGATTCTGGCTCTTTCAGTCGTGTAAGAATTGTCTCGAATACTGGGTGCTTGAAATATTCCAGCTTCGTAAAAGACCACATACCCACACATGGATATCGGACAATACCCCAGGCTCTGTCACGCTGAGAAGAGTTGTATTAGCATTATGAAAGACGCGAGTTGATGACGTCAAAAAACTGACAATGGTGTGAAGATGATTATCCACATCGCTAGCCGGAATTTGACTATAATTTTGTAACAACTCCCGAAATGGCTCAATATCATCGGGTAGCTTCTCTAGGTAATATTGGGCTAGATGCCCTGCGGCGAGTCCATTTTGAGATTCTGGAGACATTGTTGCGTGATCAGTACGAGAAAGACTGTTAGGCGAAGGCAGGAGAAGCGGGGAGCGCAGTCTGACATCAAATTTTAAACTGAGGTCGGATAGATCGGCATTCAAATTGTGGCGCCGGTATTCGGAACCTTTCCAACATCATAATCCGGTACCAATTATCGGGATTCGGCGATTCAATGAGCCGAAATTTGTAATGCCATGGAATCACTAGCAAAATTGAAAAGATTTAGAGACAGGGTAATTTCAGTACATAAATTATATGAATCCTACATGGCGATACATGTATTTTGACAAGCGCATATATTGACTGGATAAAAAGCGCGACTGCAGTTGGTTAGAAATACCGCTCATTGTTCAACTTCTCATCTCCAACACACCAAAGCGTCATGATCATGGATTCCTCTATCCAAAAGAATATTGTGACAATCCATCACGTTTCAATCACGCTAATCCTGCACTTAGGCCAGATGATCAGGCCTTGTAACGGTAAAAGTGGGCCAAAGAACCTCTGCCACGGTGAAGCGTCCTGATTGAGCGATCAGAGTCATTCTCATACACATATTTAATCACATCGCTTATAGCACAAAGATGAAAAGTTATTATCCATTTGACTGCCGGATAGCTGCATTCATGTACCTCGTCATATACACTCAGGCAAAAAAGGTTGTCAACAACTGCAACATAGCTTAAAATAAACCAAGTAATTATTAACGCGGATCTTATTATAATCGAAACTAAAAATACTGCATACCAAATTTTACGTTGTGCGGTTGGTGCGATACTTTGCTTGGTACCTAAATGCAGCTATCCGGCAGTCAAAGGGATAGTAGCATTAAAAATATCCAAATCATCAGAATTCCATTGAATCAGATCATCCCGACTCAATCCATCTTCCACGTCCCTCATTCTAAAACAATCATTCAAAACCTATTAAACAATGCGCTTAGATCACAGGAAGCTCAACGCTACAAAAGCCACCTACTTTTCTCTGTGCCCCTCTTTTCTTTATCACAAACAATGAGAGGGGGGCACGGTGCCCTGATACAAAATACAGTAATTTCTCGGCATCCTTCGGGCTTTTTCCTATTAGCTTGATCACTGCGTACATTAAATTTCTGCAGTAACACTCACCAGGTTCTTGTTCGACTTTGTAACTGGGGTGGCTGCCACCAGGCCGATAATGACCAACAGGCTCAACGTGAGTTTCATGATGTGCGATAATGTATTCGGAGTTATAACAGGAGAATCTGGCATTGTTATATGTGCTGGAAAACTTTAACTCAAATTACATTCAGATTAAACTGCAGTCTATACCTGGATGGAATGTAAACACTAAGCACTTTTGTTTGCGGGCTGAGTCATCGCGAGAATGGCGCAAATTCAAAACAGGCTTGGTAGGCCAAAATCAAAATCGCACGCCGCTTTCAGCTCGCAGCTAACACCAATGCCGCGCGAGGCAAAGACAAGCGAGCCATGAACAAGTGACCCTTCCGTATACTATCGAGGTCTTAAGCTTAAATCAATATCCCTTAGGATACAATATGCAGGCCTTGACTTCCATCTGGGGCTAGCTGGTGGGTTGATGCAGATACCGTAAAAACTCAGTAAATTCGGTTTTGCCCGTGGGTCTTGCTATCCCTGTAAGGGCTAATTGACTGTGCCCAATGAACGATCGATCTCTCTAAAAGCTGCTTGATCAAGCCGCTACCTAAGCGTTAGCTGTGAAGAGCGCATTTCACTGGTCTGACATGGGGGGCCAAGACCTACGGGTAAACCCGAATTTACTGAGTTTTTACGGTAATAAAACTCTGCGAATTAGTCATCAAAACAGCGACTTTCTGCGAAACCAAAGTCTGAATGCGCGCTTCTGATCTAGGGGTTTGAAGAAGAATCCGAATGTTAGGTTATATCAATACATTCCATTCCAATCTTGTAGACGTCTGAAGTACAGTAGCTGAATTAGCAGGATCAAAGCCTCTAGTCACAATGCCAGATTAGCAGATGAAGTTTGTCTCAATTTATTATTTTTGGTGTTATTTTAAAGATTCCTCTTTAAAGGATCATTTAATACAAGAAATCTCATAATATTCCTGATATAGGGTAGCTTCTGCCACACTGAACTAGTCAATCTAGTGATTTGTATGACTTAGCCTTTATTCATCATGAAGAGGTAAAGAAATCATTATCTCTCAGACACGAAAAGCACCTTCTGATCTCATGTAGAACCTAGGAAATGGGGTACCTGATTACGCAACAATCGGAATAGATGGTGGCTTTACAAAAGGCTGTTCGAGAATGTCAGGATCAAAGATGTTATGAAGTGACAACATTGCAGCTGGGTCTGTGACTTAATAAATTGATATTAAGCGAGATTGAATTGTGTAAAATTTATATTCACTTTGTTTGTTAAAAACCATCATTACTCCCATATCCCGTCTGAATTCATGTGAGCCCATATTTACATTCTCTGGCTTCATGACTGGTCGCAGCTGATCAAGCCTTGCTGTGTTCAACTTGTTCATACGGTACTTGTTTACCGATGCCATCAGGGTCGGTGAATTCAAACACTGCCGCGGGTCAGCAAAATCCAATCAAAATTTTTGATCCATGACTTACAGTCAACAGGAGTCGACGAAAACTTTCGGGCGTTGACCTTCTTCTGGAAAAGGTAGTCGATATCGGCAAATGTGCGGTTCTTCGTTTCTGGAAGGAAGAACCAAATCCACAGCACCCAAAAGAAGCACAGCCCAAAGTAAAACATGCCGGTTTTGGCACCCCAGTTCCAGGCATCACTGCTCGAGTTGAGCATACGTGGATTGATTTGCTGCACGACAATACCGCAGCAGACATATACAGCACGGCCAAGGACAATAGTTTGGGCTCGGACACGGTTGGATGCAGTCTCTCCCACGACGACGTACGTTGTGGGACCAAGTGAGACCTTGAAGATGCACTGAACGACAATTAAGAAAACAGCCGTGGGAATGGCGATTTTCTCTGCCTTTGCAGCAAATCCCATAATGCCGACAATCAGCATACATGCCCCGATTCCTGCAGATCCGAAAAGATAAAATGTGCGACGTCCGATTTTACCCATAAGTATAATGGCAATACCCGTGGCGACAATGTTGACTGACTGAATAGCCATGTTATAATTAAAGGCCATGGTCGCTCCCATACCGATGGATCGCAGCATGATGGCGGCATACTGGGTCATGGACTGGCCGTTTAGCATCTGAATAACCCAGGCCATGCAAACGATGCCAGTACGACGCAAATTGGTGCCCCGGAAGCAATCCTTGAAGCTGGCGTCTGCCGCTTCATTCTTTTCCATCTCGTTCGTGTGTTGCATGAGGGCCAGTGTCTCCGCCATGGACTGCTCGGTGTAATGGTCCTTGCGCGCAAGACGGCGCAGGCTCTTCTCGGCGTCTTCGATCCGGCCACGGCGGATAAGGTACCACGGACTCTCGGGAGCAAAATAGCCTACGAGGAATAGGGGAGGAATCCAGATCCACTGAAGTCCGTAAGGAACACGCCAGGATGTATCTCCTGGGAGACTCAGTGAGCCACGGAGGACCCCTGTAGCCAAGAAACTGCCCGCGCCCCAACACATGGAAACCCATGCGGTTAGATAACCGCGCAAGGCAGCTGGGCAGATCTCAGCGGCGTAGGCTGTGGTTAGTGTCTGAAAAATGCCCCAGGGAATACCGCAGATAATGTTGCCAGCCAGCAGCATCTCGACGTTGGTAGAGAAGAAGAGGATGAAGATGGTCGCGCCCATGAGAACCATAGCACCCTGTAAGTGTTAACCTTGGTCTGGCTCACGGCGTGGGATGAGTGAGGCATACCATGTAGACTCTGCGGGAACCGAAACGAGCTTGGAGGTAGCCATTCAGCAGCAGACCAAAGACGGAACCGACGTTGTTTCCTGCACCAATGGCTCCTTGCCATTGCGTGGAAATGTGTTGCTTGCCATTGGCGTCGGGCCATCCAAAACGGTTCAGGTATGCCGGATGTGCGAAGAAATTGTTGATGAGACCGACATCCATTCCCTCCATGACCAAGGCCAAGCTGAGAAGCATGCTGTAAACTACGGCTGGCAAGTACCGTGTAAAGAGTTCCTTGCGCGGAAGAAGAGTCTCGGCATCATTGGCAGCGACGGCAGCCTCAATGAGGTCGACCTGAGGAGTGTAGGCGCCATATTCTTTGTGAGCGACGGGGGGCTTGGGGCCAGACTCGACCTTGGCCTCATCTTGTGTCGCCATCGTGTTTTCTGGGAAACTGCAAAAACAACGAGCAACAAGCCGATGGGTGGTGAAAGGAGAGGGGAACGAAGGCCGGGATAACGGGAAAGATATGGGCCTCGCTCTGTGGGGTGTTGGTGCTATGGTGCTAAGCCAAAGTCAATCCTGCTACCCGGTCTGTCACAGACGCTGGCCTACCCAACCCATCATCACCTTCCAACCCCGGAAGTAGTTCGGCCGACTCTACCCCGGATTTTCTGGCGATAAAAACAGGGATGCCCCCGTGGGGTTCCACAACCTTAACCCTAGGTTCGGTTCGCTCCCGCCAAGCCCCGGAGCGAGAAGCCTAAAACAACCAGGACACGACCATGTGATGTCGGCAAGACTTGGCTCGTCAGTGCCAAGCCAGCGGTCGAAAAACAGAGCCAATTGCATTCGCGAGCAAACCAGTCTAACATGATTCCCCTCACGTCCCCTGCCAAGCTCCACACGCAATCACCCCCAAACCCCCAACGCGGAGAATCAGCGCCGGACCTGTTTACCAATCTTGGAATGAACGTCTTGGCAGGACGCCAAAGGGTCAGTTATTGAGTCGTCCGTCCGATTTCGAGCCGAAGACGAGCTGAAATAGGTTCAAATTCCCAAGAGCTTGGCGCAGCGCCACAAAAAGTTGCACCGCCACGTATCGCAAGTAGGGAACGATATGGACTGCGGCGGTATCGACACAAGAAGCGCGACAGAAAAGACAGATGTGCATTAGAGCCTGGTGCAGGGCGGCTAAAGAGTATCTAGTTGGAATGGTTGGGTGATTCCGCGGCGTCTTACTCCCCCGCTTCACCCCGCCCACGTCCACTTTAGCCTGCTAGCTCCATTGATTTCTCCAATCAACACCCCATTCTAACCCGTCGTGCTTTTCTTCATTGTTCTTTGATTGCTCGCTCCTCTGCTTTCAACGCAGGATCCCAAAGCGCAGCTCAAGATGCATAGTTATGGAACCAATCGTCAGAGACCCGCACACCATGTTACCTCAGCATGGTCAGCGACGTCACGCAGAGGTTCAAGCGGGCCAGTCGCCAAAGCGACTGATCGTGTTGCCCCAATAAGAACCCCGAGGTGTGCACACCATGGTTCGGTAGTAGGGCAAAATTCGCGTTCCCGTTTTCCATCGTTGTGGTGGCAGTAAACAATATAGACGAGACCACGTTTTATTCCCGATGTGTTCACACGGAACTTTCACAACCCATGGACCTGCTCCATCCGCCCACACGCCTGCAGTGACTTATCCACTCAAGGCATCGGTGCCAGTGGGCAAAAAGATCGCTTCGCTATACAAAAAACGCCTGGAGAACTTTTTCACGCCGGGACAATGGGAGAAAGTCAACCTGATGGCGTAAGCGTGTCCCTGGTGACCAGGATTGTTTGTGCGCCATGCTGACAAGACGCTGCAGCATGCTGAATCATGGCAAATACTCCGGGCCACCACACATCAAGTTGTCTGTCTGGAGCGCACCGGGCACAACACGCCCAAGCTTCCACGCAGCCACCGCCAAATCGAACCCCTACAGGCACACACAGGTCGGCGAGTCGTTTGGCCCATCTTGGACCACGCACTGGTTCAAATGTGCTCTGACATTACCTGAGGCATTTTGCAGCAAGGAAACCCACGTCGAACTTCATTGGGATTGTAGCAATGAGGCTACGGTCTGGACCGCCGAGGGAGATCCGCTCCAAGGTCTGACGGGTCGCGGTGAGCGCATCGAGTGGATTGTCCCTGAATCATTCAAAGATGGCGCAGAGCATATCATCTATCTCGAGATGGCCTGCAATGGCATGTTTGGCAATGGACCTGGTCGCCCTATTTTCAAGAACAACGCCGGTGGAGACTCCATCCAGCCACCCGATCAGGAAAAGTACTTTCAGCTGTCACAAGCCGAGTTGGTTGCTGTGAACCTGCAAGCTAGGATGCTGCATGTTGATTTCGGCATCATTCAGGACGCTGCTACCCAGTTGCCTGAGGATACATGGGAGCAGCATGAGGCACTTATGGTCGCAAGCAGAATCATCGATACTTTCGATGTACGAGACGGTAGCTCTGTCTTAGCCTGCCGAAAGATCGCTGCTGAATATCTTGGTGACGACATCAACTCAGCTGCAGTCTACGAGACTGCATTGGACCGCAAACCCACAATTTATGCCATTGGCCATTGTCATATAGACACCTGCTGGCTCTGGCCCTGGGACGAGACTAAGCGCAAGGTAGTGCGCTCCTGGTCAAATCAATGTGACCTGATGGACAGATATCCTGAGCTCAATTTCGCTTGTTCACAGGCACAGCAGGTCAGAAGCAGCAAGGGACAAGTAACTGTTGCAAGGAGACACAGCTAACTCAATATAGTTTAAATGGCTGAAGGAGATTTACCCTTACGGCTGGGAGCGGGTCAAGGCCAAGGTTAAATCTGGACAGTTTCACCCCATAGGCGGGTCTTGGGTTGAGCACGATACGAATCTTCCATGTGGGGAGTCCCTCGTTCGTCAGTTTCTCTACGGCCAGCGATTTTTTGAGACTGAGTTTGGATTTCGTGCCACGACATCCTGGTTGCCAGATACCTTTGGCTTCTCATGCCAGATTCCGCAAATTTGCCGACTGGCTGGCATGACAAGGTTTATGACCCAAAAGCCCTGCTTCAACAGTGTCAATGAGTTTCCTCACACGAGTTTCAACTGGTGCGTCTTACTCCCAAGACTTAAAAATTGATGGAATCAGCCACTTATTTCAAGCAGGGTTGGATTGGATGGAAGCCAGGTGATATGCCATATGCCTCCTTGCAAGACATATACGGCTGAAGGCAATTTTGAAAACATGACACGAAGCATATCTAATCACAAGTCTTTGGACCAGGACAACACAGCCCTTCTTGCTGTAAGTGGCCAACTGGTTGATTGGGTGACACTTTTGCAACTATATCTAACACTGCACATTACAGTTCGGAAAAGGTGACGGTGGTGGCGGCCCGACCTGGCAGCATTTGGAAAGACTCAGGCGACTCCGAGGTATGGCTGATACCATGGGCGTCATACCGCGCGTTCATGCCGGCGCAACCGTAGATCAATTCTTTGATCGACTCGAAACAAAGGCGTCCAGCCTCGCGACCTGGCACGGGGAGCTATACTTTGAGCTCCATCGTGGGGTCTACACCACGCAAGCTCGTACAAAGCTCCATAACCGCCGATCAGAAATTCTCCTGCACGACCTCGAGTTGTTGGCTACCATTGCGTCTATCCAGTATCCCGAGTACCAGTACCCCAAAGAGAAGTTGGATGAGATGTGGCATGGCGTAATGCTTTGTCAGTTCCACGATTGTCTTCCTGGCACAGCCATAAAAATGTGCTACGACGACTCGAACAAGGTCAGAGGACCCTCGGAACAACGGTTTGCTACAGCAAGTTGCAGGATTGAACTAATATGGAACTAGGTTTACGCGACCATAAATGAGACCGGGCTCCTCCTGCTACAGGAAATATATGCGATTTTTGGCATTGCAAAAGCAGACGAAGTCGACGGAAAATTGGATGCGGCCATTGCCCTTAATACGTTACCCTGGCCACGAAAAGAGTTGATTGAAATTTCTGAAGGCAAGGCCGTTATTGCTTCGGGCCGAGGCCATGCACTCGAAATAGAGTCATTTAATCTCTCCTCTGGCGATCCCAAGGAAGTGACCATAGAGGAGACAGGCCCTGGTGTCTTCTTGCTTCAGAATAGTCAATTCAAGGTCAAGGTAGAGAAAGGATGCATCGTTTCCATCTACGACCGCCAGGCAAAGCGAGAAACCCTAGCCGGAAAGTCCAACCAATTCGTCATGTTTGACGATAAGCCAATCTACTGGCAAGCATGGGACACGGAAGTGTATCACCTGGACACACGGGAAGAGCTGATAAGCTCAACCACGAGTATTCACGAAGACAAAGGATATCGAGCGAGTGTGATTACTGAGACTCGCATCAGCGATGTGAGCTCCATTAATACGATTATTTCGTTGAGCTCGGCCCTCGATGGACAACCTTCTCTCATTGAATGCACGGCGGACATTGAATGGCACGAAACAATGAAGTTCCTAAAGGTAGAGTTCCCGGTGCAGGTCAGGAACACGGAAGCCTCATACGAGACACAATACGGCATCATAAAACGCCCGACTCATTACAATACGTCGTAAGTATAGTTCCTCACTTTCAGGCCTGGCGTTTCTTGATATACTGATATGACACCAGATGGGATATGGCCAAGTTTGAAGTGTGCTGCCACAAGTTTGCTGATCTATCTGAGCACAACTATGGCGTTTCTGTCATCAACGACAGCAAATACGGCTTTGCTACCGTAGGGAATATTATGAGACTATCGCTATTGAGGTCGCCGAAAGCGCCGGATGACAATGCGGATATGGGTCGTCATCATGTCCGTTGGGCCATTATGCCGCACCTTGGAGGCCTCGGTTCCCAGACAGTTCGAGCCGCATTCAACTTCAACAACCCACTTCGACTAGTCTCGACTACCAATGGCAAACCCTGGATGTTATCAACCCCTCCAATCACGCTCACGGGCGATGATAATCTTGTCTTGGACTGGATCAAGCGTGGTGAGGATGATGAGGATGTATCACGTGATTCTCTCCCGAAGCAAAAAGAAAAGAGTATTGTTTTACGAATTTATGATGCTGTTGGCGGCATGGCAAGGGTTACTGTCACGACGATATACCCTATTGAAAGGGTCTTTAAGACCAACATCCTTGAAGATAATCTACAGGATATTCCCGTCCACGACGGCACCTTCGAGGTAGCACTGGACACCTTTGAGGTCGCCACTTATCGACTTGTGTTGATGGACTAGGGAACCATCCTGTAATGAAATTGGAAGATTAACACTCTTTCAGTTTGGTGATGATGTTCAAATGTGCAAGGGATTCATTGCCTGTGGCAGAAAGGATCGTCCCGAATAAGAAATGCTAGAGGAGTTAGGCCTATTAGAACAAATAGGTTGCTCATTAACATAGAGGGTTTGGGGAATTGATGAGAGTCTTTATAGAGTCTGGCTCCTTGAGTCTGGCGTGATAGGGCCGTTGAAATAATCCCGTACAAAGTTGCCAAAAATGAAACAACGCGGTGTATCCACAAAAGAGAAGTTTTATGTCCTTGTTTGAGGAGGTACGGGGGGGAGGAAGGACGGCGTAGCGAACAATTCGTGACATAATATCAGCTCCAGCATGTCCTACTTTTCTGCATTGTAACTATCGTCAGTTAATCTTCTATTTCTATCTTCCAAATCTTGCTGCAATAATACCTTAAAAGTACACCTTTGAGGTTATATAGACATACTTACCTGATCCAAGTCTTTATTTGGCTTTCGGCATGAGCATCTTTTTATTATTCAAATGTGCATTGATACAGTTGCCTCAATTATGACGCGGGGTACAGTTATCACTCTCGGCTTTATTACATCAATCTGACAGCACTTGTGACCCAGACAGATTAGCATGAACCATCAACGTTGTTCAGTAGAATTCCAAATAACATTGTCATATGGAGAGGTGCTGACCAGAATCTCGTTAAACAGAATATAATGGTAATGACAAACATGGATGACAAAGGGTAAATCGGGAAAACATTGGTCATAATATTTAGGTTCTCTTAATTTAATAACTGAGGGGGTTATTACAATTTCAGATTTCAAATTCCATTGGCTTTCGACGCGCAAAACTAATGCCGTTTACCACAGAAAGGTTTCCGTCGGGAACCCAAGTCGCTCCTCCCTAATTGTCGATTTGCAGCCACCCTGAAGCAATATATTGCTAAATTGAGTGGGTGGCTCACAGTAGGGTTTTATTCGTCGCGTGCTTCGGGGATACAGCGCAACGCCACTGGTCGAGGGTGAGTTGGAAGAGAAATGGAGAGTGGGCTCCGCATCGGCAATGGGTCAACTGGCCCGATGGTGGGACCAGCTCCTGTGGCCTGCAGCATAATTAGGCCTTTAGATATTTTAATTGGTTATGCTCACTTAACTAGACGTGGTGGAACGTGGAGCAGATGATGGAGAGAGGATTTTGCCTGCTCCAACCACATGCCACAGAAATTGGTTGTTGGTAAAGATGGGAAAATATCAACGCGGCTGGAAAAGGTGATATTTCAGCAAGACAATAAGAGCATCTCAGGCCAGCGGTGACACGAACCATAAAGGGCAAGTGGCTGACCGTTTCAGCAGCCAAGGATCGATACACTTTGTGTGGAACTCGTGGTCACAAGGTAGCCGTCGCAGGAGATTGCCGTACTTGAAGTCATCCGTACACATACTACACGTTTGGTGGTTGTCTGTGCAATCGTCATCTCCCAGAGAAGCAATGGAAAGATCATACTTTGGCCCAAGCTGTATGCCATATCTGACATTGGGTATGCTCTGAAGGGCCTCCCGACTCAAGACCTTGGAGGGTCCTTTCACACTTGCCCGTCTCAGAGAGAAGAGGAGACTCAGTGGACGATGTTTCCTCATATAAAATGTGCATATAATTATAAGGAGAAGCCCAACGCCCAGCACCACTGATAGTGCGGAATCATGGGATGGCTTTGTGGCTGGTGTAGCACGTGTAGCTCGCTGGACTTTTGGGATGTACATTTTGGGCTAATAGCAGAGGTAATTAGCGATAAGGTAAATTACTCACCTGTAGAATCGAATCCTGAGAGTGCGGGAAAAAGAGAGGAAAAGAGACGAGCAGTTAAATAAGTTTGGCGCTATGGCCAGTGACTCAGCCTCAGTGTGTCACCGCTGTTGCTACCATGAGTGAGGGGTTTTTTGTCAAGATTAGCTTTATTCTTTTAAGCACGTAGGGTTACACCACAGGAAATTCAGCGTTATTTGCCTTTGGCAAGCTTTATGAGGGTGGTGTCGGGTACAACGAATTGATGTATCAAGGAACGGATCATTCAAGTACTAGTTACCACTCAAGGTGTACACGAACCCTTGTCACCAGCAGCTGCGAATTCATTCGCTCTCTTGTATTCTTTTGCAGTCTCTCAAAGTGTGTAGACTTTGTACGAGGATACCAAAGCATTTTACGAGTTAGAAATTTAGGGATGTAATTCTTTCTGTTTTACTTCATTCATTTTTACTCTTTTCCTAATCTCCTCATAAGCCAGAATAAATTCACTGTACCTGCTGAGATGGCTTTATTTCTCCAAAATGACACATACGGTATCAGATCTCCTTGACGAAGCCCACTCCAACAACTTTATTGGCGTCAATGTCAAGGTCAGCCAACTTGGTACGCGAATTCTCTCGAATCCGCAAAAACGTCCACAGCAAGAAAGTCCTAATGTAAGCCTAAGGAGATCGAGAGCCGGCCATTGGTCTGCGAATCTTCATGGTTTCTTTTCCAAATATGAACACCATTTTTGAATGCTGCGAGTTGCGTAATTTCTCTAGCTCGCCTTCATTTGTGTCATTGCGGCGTCCATTCGTGACCGCCAGCTCCATTTGGCCAAGGATGTCCCGTGCAAGCCCAGGGTGCAGGACATTATCCATGTAGCCATGTCGCAGAGTGACGTTGTAGCATGCATCAATCTCGGGGACTCGAGTAATGATATATCGTTCAGATAGTGGTACTGAAGGGACCGGAAGAGGCCTCATGTTGAACAAGACAACGATTTCTGGTCTCGTGGCAAACTTGGCCAAGAACTCTACAAATGCGGGTGGCAACAGCATCGGGTCTCCAAACTTGTCAAAGAAGATGCCTATGCCAGGAACAGTCGAAACCGGCAAACCACCAAGCGCTGGGCTCAAGTAGATAGCTGGACGACCATCAGTAGAGGATTCCATCTTGGTGTCTAGCAATGCACCGACTGAAAGTTGGTCTTCTGATTCGGACTTCCATTGGCACTCCTTTCCAAAGCGCCAGAGGATAAAAATGTACGACAGGATGAAGGCAAGAAGGATTGTAAACCAGGCGCCGTCCGGTACTTTTTCGTAAACCGAAGAGAGAAAAGCTCCATCTAGACATGCGAAGACGAGCCAGACAGGCAGCACAACGTAGGCCGGTAATCGCCAGACGAGAATGGCCACCAGCGCGACCATACAAGTGGTTACTGGAAGAGACAATTAGGTACCAAACTTCAATAAGAGGCAGGCCTGAAAACATACTGAGCGTAACAGTTATTACACAAACGCCGTAGGCATTGCCCAAAGATGTGGTCTATCAGGTTATGAGTTATCTACACATGGTCGGGGGTCAAGTGAAGCTACATACGTTGTTGTACACTGCGGTGACAATAACAGTACCAATCATGAGCAGCCAATTTGCCATGGGCATATACACCTGTTCATGGAAAAATTTGCTGGTATGGACAACTTTAATGTGAGGAAAGTATGAAAGCCGCATGATCTGAATCAATAGCTGAAAGGTGGACGTAATCATTGCTTGAGATGCAACAATTGCTGCTTGAACGGCAATCACAATACTGAAGTAGAAGCTTCTTGGTGGCACCGTCTTGAAGAATGGGTTTGTGTAAGTTTCCCCGGTCTTGTCGTGTGATATATATGCCGCCTGCCCGATATATGCTAAGAGCAAACACGGATAGGTTAGACATAACCAGGAAATTTGCACCGCACGTTTGCTGAATGCGCCAAGGTCCGCAAAAAGAGCTTCAACGCCTGTGAAGGCCAGTAGTAGTCCGCCAAGCGATTTCCATCCTTCGTGTCCATTCCGCACAAGATATGTAAAAGCATAATGAGGACTGAAGGCTCTGAGGATTGTATAGTCATGAACTGCAAGATTGTAGATCCCGGAGCACAAATTGAAAAGAAACCAAACCGTAACAATGGGCGCGAATGACGTCCCAAGTTTTGACGTGCCAAATGGTTGGATGAAGAAGAGAGCCACCAGAATGGCACAAGAGATACCAACAATAGCTGATGCCCCTAAATTAGGGTTGGCTACTTTGATGCCCTGGATAGCTCCCAAAACAGACTGAGCCGGTGTCAAGACACCATCGGCCATGACCATAGAGACGCCAAGCACGCCGATAAATTGCAGCGTGAATTAGGAAATCCTAGAACGCTCTAGAAGTCCTCTAAGGCTCCTGCCGCCAGTCTTGAGGTCATCTGTTAGATATCTGCGCATGAGAGCGCTCGTAATCTCTCTAAGGCTGTGACGAGCAATGTGGGCGTACCTCGACAGAAGGCTGTACAAGGCAAAGGTGCCTCCCTGGCCATCGTCATCAGCGCGCAACACGATGAAGCAGTACTTGACGGTTACGATCAAGCTAAGTGACCAGATGATGATGGAGAGAGCGCCAACGAGGTTCTCCCAAGGGCTAGACGAAAAAGTGGAAGAGTAGACATAAAGAGGAGACGTGCCAATATCGCCGTAAATGACCCCCGTCGCCTGAAAGCTGAGCCATAGCAGCACAAATCCGCTGTAGGTCTACGAAAGGTCAGGTTTGATTCGTTCTTGCCATGGCTACCAACAGTATCACCTGCTTGCGAGAGCCTTGTAAATCTTGCTCTGCGATGACCCTCATTTTTTCCACGTCGTCAATGCTCGCAAACATCCCACGGGAGTTTTCCGGCGCATTCACGACAATTCTGAGGTGGTTTTGTGCCAAACTAACAGCATTCCGAGCCCCTCCCGGAAGGTCTGGGTCCTCAGATTCCTGCTGGGACATGGTATAAAGTGGAAGGGGATGGGGTGTAATTGACGTTGGTAGTAATGGAGGCCAACAAAGTTGCGCGAAATCAAAGGCTGGACGCGAGCAGTCAGAGTACAAGGAAGAAGGGGGAAGAAGTGAACAGGTCAATTTCAGACTACACGGATATGGGTGCGCCACCGGGCTTTAAGCAGTCGGAGGCCCTACCTCCCTCATAGTACGCAATGCTACAAGGGACACATTAACGCTCTTGGACTCACAAAAGTACCTTCCCACAACAATGTTCGAGTACCATTGCAGGACCATCGCACGCCTAGGGCATGTGTATCTCCCCAGGCTGTTTAGTCACAGTAACTGTTATCTTCGGCTGCCCCAGTTGCTGTCCTAGTCACAAATCCATGCTATTTCAACACAAGTTGGCCGTGTTTGCGACAATGGGCCTATCTGTTGTTTAAGACAAAGATAAAAACGGATGAATTAGGCACAAGATTACATGCATAAAAAGGATCAAGAAACCGTTGTACTCTCGCCGCAATATCAGGATAACTCTAGCATTTGTTGGAGGGACGTGCGCAAACCCCTTCAACAACCGGATGAGCACATGTGTAGTTGTATGAGCCGCTTGTACCAGGACTTGAGGCGGGGTCAAAATCCTCGAACCTTCGTCCGTCAACGCGTCGGCAACCAGCTGGAGGGTATGACTGAGGGGTGAACTTGCAGTGACTAGTATCCGTACAAGGCTGATGGAGCAGAATGTCAGAGAATCAAGGTAGTGGGAAGGGGAAAAAAAATTGCGCTAGACAGGTGCAGGGTTGGTTGCGGGCGCAGCTGTGGGGAAGTCGTGTGTCAACTCAAATCCAGATTCGACAAGCCAGCCGAGGCGCCACCGGCCAGGACGGATTGGAACGATGACGCGGTTCTTTTTATTTCAGGCATGGAGTAAATTTGCCGGCCGACCAAAGAGAAAAATGCCTCACAGCAAGCGAAAAGCACACGGGGCGATCTGGGTCGACAAGGACAAACGACGACGTTTTCCATCCTCATCAACCCCCCCGCATCTTGGCATCGATGCTTTATTGCTTCGGCCAGTCACAAGCGGTATATTCCATCGCTAAAATATAAGCATTCAATCCCGACGCCATGCAACGGCCTAGTTTACGATCTGGCCCCACGTGCTCAGGGCTGGAATTCAGCTGCAATATACCGGACAGTCCCGCATCAATCGGCCAGGGGTCATGGCAAACTCACCTAAAAATTGCTCAGTGCATCGGGAGGCCTCCGTGTGAGATATGACAGCATCACCAAACCTACGGGTGCGGCTAGGACTTCGCAGCGGACTTTTCGAATTGCGACCCAACAAGCAATCTCACCTTAGATTAATTCGCAGCGTTTCTATCTCCTGAAAGAAACTTGCAATAGCATTCGGTTTTTTGCCCTCAAGTATCTCAGAATAATAAAAGTCTTCCACTACCTTGTCAATTTGACCCAGCACGGGAATTATGTTTCTACTATCGGTCAATTACACTACTCTGATGAATATCTAATACTCTAACTACTCTGAAGTACCGTTTATGTTAGTATGGTACTGAAACCCAAATGATGTAATTGAATCGAGCGGCACTGTGCATAGGGCACTCTCTTCCACATGATGTGGAGAATGGGTGCTGTAGATTGATTTGTCCAGTCCTCACCTGTCATCTTAATCATCTTGCTGCAAAGTTTCTTGATTGGGCAACATGATGGCTCGATCCAACTCATAGGGTAACCCTCTATGGCGACCCCGGATCATGACAGCACACAAAACAAGCTTGGTGAATGTGCTTAACTCACCCGCCAACGACGTTGCCAGAGTGGGATAACCAAGACTGAGTCCAACGTTGGCGCTGAACACGCATTTACTGTTAGCCAATGCTCCTGTAAATGGTAGGTAAAAAGCTCACTATGCAGATGTAACTTCAAAGAGAATAGGGAATACGGCGATAGCCTGCGCATGGTCAATAAAGGGCGCGACAGATGTTGAAACTGGGTTTGATTCACTGGATCATTTGTGTCTTCGATCCGGCTCGCTTCCGCAATGCAAATTAGAAAAGTGCCCATAAAGATGTACCACAGGTCAAAGCTCAGCTGGTTACGCATGTGGGAGAGGAGGTAGGACGAGCTTTTGCCCTCATCAAGCGAAATCTCCCTTTCATAGATTCCCAACGACTTTTCCTCGTACGTGTTCGATGCGCGGATGCTGACCGAGATGGGGAAGACTGAAATATACATCATTATGAGCAAGCTAAACTGGACGGCAGGGTTGACATTGGCCAGGTTAAAAGTTGCGGTTCCAGTGTGGCGAGCTGAAGCCGCCTGAAAAATGGAGGCTAGAATACGATGCCCAATTGCCAAGGACGAGACCTCGGGATTATGCAGATCCAAGAGAATGATAAGCAGGACATCGATGAAATTGAGGAGGAATATGATGCCGAATAAAATCCAGGTTGGTCCACTGGGAAACAAAAGAGTATAGCATCGGCGTGGGTGGTTGAGAAGGAATGAAATCGATTCTTGGATAGGGTGGTCTTTGGGCCAGAGTTTGGATATGATCCAGATGACGAGGCGGAGAAAGACAGGATACAGCGTGTTGCCGGCAAAGGCCAGGAAGCTGAGAAGTATCATGGGCCAAGGAGCGTCGCGAAAGGAGATCATGGAGTCTGGAGTCAGAGTGAAGCCCAGATTATCTCCCATGGTTTGAGCTGAGTAAAAGGCCCTGAGCACATGACGATAAGAAGCCTGACCGACAAAGCAGCAGAGGGGATAACTTACCACCAGACGGAGCCTTGACCCATTTCTTCCAGGTAGTCCCTGTATTTGGGGTTAGCGTACCTTATCCAACCCACCAAGCCAATGGCACCAAACAGGTGAATGCCAAAGAAGTATCCTTGACCGAGTCGTCAGCTTTCACGCGCATGCATAGAGGGAATTGGGGGCAGCACGACGAACCAAATACAACTTTGAGAAGGAGCTTCAAGCTACGATACTCGATTCCACCCAATTTCTCGCGGTCCAACTTAGTGAGGCCGTGGAACTGTGAATTGCGACCAATGGTTGCGTTTCGGGACAAGGAGAGAGAAATCACATCGTCCGCTGTTGGCCTGGACTGGCGAGACATGATGGACGCGGAGCGGCGTCGCTCAGAATTTGAGCCGAGGACGAAGACGGACGAGGCAGCCGTCGCGATGCGGTCCATACTCAGGGACTCGGACAAGATCTGCGATCCCTCGATACGACGACGTCTGAAGGTGTTCCCGGAGGAGTTGGCGCCGGTCGTTTCCTCAATATCCTCCTCCTCATCTGCATGGGTTAGCTGGGGTTTGGCACGGTCGCGGCTGAGCGAGTTGGCACTCACCGTCCACCTTCATCTTGAGCTCGACGTCAACCTCGGACAGAGGGGCACCTATCACCACTTAGTCGGGGTTGGCAGGGGAAAAGAAGGGGAGCGCAATAGCACCTCTTTCACGGTCGCGCGGGCCTGGGATGTAGAGCGTGGCATCTTTTCGCGGGTGCTGCTCGGCAGAAGAGTCAAAGACGATGTGAGGGCCCGACCTCTTGGGCACCTCCTTGGTCTCCATGGTGGCGGCGGTCTGGCCGGCATCGTGGGCTGTGGTGAGAGCCTCGACATCTACGTCATCACTGCGGTCGGGTGCCGTTACGGCATGGATTGTCCCAGCGCCGCGGGCGTTGCTTAGATTCGCATGCGCTTGCCGACGGCTAAGCAGCTCGGGCCCTGCGTCAAAGCTTCATCATCAGCACACCAGGCAGCTCACTAGAGTAGAGGGAGATGGAAACGCTGACCCTTCTTTTGCAAATGCTTCTTGAACCAAATCAGCCGAACAAGAACAACAAGGGCATTGATGAAGCCGATGTTGGTGAAGATGGGGATGAAGTAAATGTACAGCTGCCGGTATGTTTTCAACTTTTTGACGTCAACGCTGTCGTAAACAGTCAGCATAGCTTCATGCGCGCATCAATGAAGGTGGGCGGTGCTGCGTACGTGTTTAGGCCGGACTCGGTGGAGGCGCTAGCCCCGAAGAAATATGCATCGACAGCGCGCAGATTTCTTTCGGGGAGGAGGATTGGAATGGCCAAAATACTCATGAAGATGATCCACGCATCTGGTCATATCAACATCAACAACCTGCTCTCCATCGCAAAGTAAAGCGCGCAGGAGCAGGCGCCAGACGGGACGGGACGTACAGTGGAGGGTGATGAAGTTTATGGGAGGGCACCACATGATGGAGTTTGGCGTCAAGGCGGGGTTGGAACTCAGGGAGGGGAAGAATGGCAACAAGCTCAAGGCGAGAATCCGAACCTGATATTTAGCACACAGATACGCGCTCGGGGGGGCGTAATTTAAAGGCCCTGCTGGGTCCTTTGTCTCCTCTCTTTGAGCGAATTTTCTCTCCACCACCAAACGCTGATTGATGGTGGAGGTCGTGTCTTGTCGGAATCGTCTTGCGCTAACAGACACGGGGTACCTGGGAAGCGATTTTGGCTCAAATTCGAGACCTGCAAGGCTTCTTGTCCCAATTAAGGAGTGACCTACGAACACAACAGGGGGGCCAAGCTCGATCTGATGGGCGGTGCGACACGGTGATCCATGTGAATGATTTTTTCTGCCCCCGCTGGCCCACCGGTTGGTCCACTGACGTGGTTCATGCTGTGGAACGCCAAGATACTTAGGCTTGGCTAGCGTCGTACCTTGTTTTAGATGCTAAATCTCGTCCGAGGCTGGCTCCCTTGCTTCCCCGCAACGTTACCATCCAGCAGCTAGAGTCATCGTTGGACGGAATGTATGCCTAGGACTTCTTGTTTCATTGCCAGTGCATTTTCGGTTGCTGCATCTGGAAACGACAGCTCTCAAAGGCCTTGACCAGCAGACAGGGTTGCTAGAACCGAAACTAGGGGCACAAAAGTGAACACAAGAGCCGTTTCGAGGGTGACCCCAAGTCTGCAACTGCACCGATGACAGCAAAAGACTCATCAAGAGGGTATTTCGCGAGGAATTCTTTTGCATGGCGCAGAGTATCAGGTTCTGAGATGCGCGTGCGGTCTACCTAGGTCTCGACCAACTCGGGATGACCAGAAAGTCAATCAGAATCAGTTCACAAAGCACCGCTTCCTGAAGCTCGGCCATTGCCGATGTTAAAGTTTCTAATGCATAGTATCTTCACTTTTAAAAATTTGGCTCGGAACCTCGACTAGAATATGCAAATATGGTCAATAAATGCATTACAAACGACACCATGATGCTGTGCCTAAAGTAGCGTGATAGCTTGATTCTGAGACAAACGAAACGAGCGGAGAATGGGTAAGATGCCGAGACATACATACCAACATTGGCAAGGAGTCTATTTGGGCCCAGATTGGTCCAGGCAAGACAGAATTGATCGGAGGGAAGTAAAGGCATGTTCTAGTCTCTGTCAAACGACTAGCACAATTCTTGGCCAAGAAACTTCTCTGCGAAACGACACACTCCGAGGTATTTGCGGTGATATGGAATTGGCTGCCTAAGCACTCCCACCGTGATTCTTGATTCCTTTAAATCTGGCAAGCCAATTATAAAGGCAATGTGTGATGAAGGACCGGGGACCTAGGCAGAAAAGGGTTCAGTGCAAAACGAACTGCAGGTTTCGTTTCCATTTTGTTGTAGGAGACGTACTTTTTTCTGACCTTGATAAGATAGATGCATTGTGTTTGATGTGGATTGGTTGGTTGAGATGAGCGTTTGTCTTAGTTGATGAACGTGGTCGTGGCGAATGCCGTGCAATGAGCCAACCGGTCTTGGCAAGGCAGAGGCATCTTAAATAGCAAGAAGATAGCAATATCTCCGATTTATAAGAGTAAATTCTTCTTTGGAAGAGGACATTAAGATATTTGTTCTATTAGTTAGGGCAATAAGCTTTCATAACCAATCCATTTATATAACTCTAATTGTATGCTACCTTTGTGGCTTGGTTCCTGGATCACCCGGTTGAGCCTGCGGCTTGTTTTTTTTATTTAGAAGTAGGTAAATCAGAGAGATAAAAGGGTAGTCCGGCGCAAATCACTAGTGCATAAGGTGATTGCATTAGCGTTTCCGATGTTATCCACTCAGGAGAGACATCTACTTACAATATGTCATTCTACTAACAGAGCAAGCTACTAGGCAGTGCCCTCTCCACTATCACCGGAAATATTTCCCGGCCTAAATAGCGTATAAAGGTTAATATTAGCTGACTTGTAAGCGAGTGTCGCATTAGCCACTTATAGGTGTCAGACTAGACACGATAGTGGAGTTTCACACAATTGCAAGTTTAGCGTAAAGTATAGAGATCTGGCAGATTTTGATATTATAAATCAAAGTACTTGAAACCGGACAAGTTTAGTAAGCTGCGGAGATTGAGTTTGCTGATACGAAGCTGTCGGCCTACTCAAACTCTCCGGACTCCGGCTAGGCATTTTGAAAGCTATAGTGGGACTATTAAACGGTTGTTCTCAGAGAGAATAAATACCAGAAAATCTCAACATCGAGGATTGTAAATTTTTCCAGCCTTCCTATAAACTGGCCCCTTCCTTATCAACACCACAAAACGGGCAGATTAACCAAAATCCGGCTGGACGTTTTAAAACTCAATCGTTCTGCGTATCATTCCTTCAGCAAAGATGGTTATCGTTGCAGTAGCAGGTGGAAGTGGCGGGATCGGACGGGCCTTGGTTGATGCTATCACCACTCGTGGCAAACATGAGGTCAAGATCCTCAGTCGACAGGTATGTTGCCGTTACTTGCCATGTGTTCATCTAAGCTTTATATTTCTATACTTTTATGCCTGAATATCTCCTATAGGCCGTCGTGATCGCTGACCAACTGAGGCAAACGATTCGCTAGCGAATGAGACCGGGGCTGCAGTTATTGCAGTAGATTATTCCAATGTTGAGGAATTGACGAAGGTGTTCAAAAAGAACAAAATCGATACTGTGATCTCCGCACTTTTCACGATGCCCGTGACTGGCGTCCCTCCTGAGGTTTGCCTGATTCAGGCTGCTGAGAGATCGAGTACTACGCAAAGATTTATCCCCAGCAACTGGGGAATACCCCTTGATACAAGGTGAAGGATTACCAATCCACTAGGACTATAAAGGCGGGAAATTCTAACTCCTCAGTCAGGCACCACGGAATGACACCCTCGATACCCATGAAACTCCAAGCTGCTGCAGAGCTACAGAAATCTAACCTGGAGCACACCGTCTTTTACGCTGGGTTCCTTCTAGACTACTATACCGGTCCTTCGATCAAGAGTTATATGTCACCTCTGATTGTCGTTATTGACATGGAGCATAACATGGCTGCCATCCCTGGTTCTGGTAACATTCCAATCGCATTCACCCATTCTCTTGATATTGGAAAATACGTCGATGCGGTCTTAGATCTAGAAAAGTGGGATTCTTCATACCGTATCGTCGGGGACAAGTCCACCTGGAATAAGTTCGTAAAATCTGCTCAAACTGCCAAGGGTAGGTTCGATTAGTAAAGTATATAAGCTTTTACTAACCTGTTGGAATCGTTCATGATATCACAGGTACACCCTTTAAGATTGTTCATGATAGCATAGAAGACCTTAAGAATGGAAGGGTCACAATCCTTCCTGCAGTTGAGAAGTATCTGCATCTCATGTCTGTGCCTAACAAGGAAGTACTATCTCAATTTCTTGGTACTTTTGGGCAGCTATTTGCCGATGGCACTTTTGACATCAAGGATGAGGGGACACTAAATGAAATGTTTCCAGAGATTAAGCCTTTAACGATTAAGGAAGCTGTGAAGGCTGCTGCAAAGTGAATTTAAGTTCCACTATATAACAGCTAGTTATATTAAATAAACATTACTTTACTACTCTTTCTATTTTAAATTTTAACTTGTAATAAAATAATAGAGTTTATAAATACTATATATTATAAACTAGTTTTAAATTATATTTTGTTTATGGTATTATTGTGTTGGAACGTTGTGTTCGAATTGAAGGGATTACACCTATGCCGGCATGAGGCCGGCAGAGGCTTATATAATCTATGCACGTGATTTTCTGGCGATGCCACATCGCAGCCCCTCTTTCCTAGTTTGGTTACATAGAACAACGAATATTTGCAACACCAGAAAGACCCCTGGCAGCCGCTGCTACCGTGACCTTAGCTGTGTCATAAAACCCCGGGAATGAACCCACATATTGTCATAGGCTGAAGCCTGGTGGAGGATTACGGCTATGCCGTATCCACCTAGATTAAGCTTCTGGATTACTTTGGTAGCGAGGGCACACCAAGGCATATATAATCAGAAGAATGCACTCTTCTGATTGTCCTTCTTCCCTTTTCTCTCCAGCTTTAGATAGACCAATACAGAGCACCCTTCAGGTTGAACAAACCCAGGACCAGCCCTTCACAATTATTTAGCTAAAAATAATATTCTTTTATACCTTTCTATTTTTCTTTTTTACATATTTTATTAAATATTATTAAATATTATTATATAATTTAAGGTATTTGTTTTATTGTTTAGGGCAATAACCTTTCACAACCGGCCCATTTGTACAACTCTAATTGTATGCCACCTTTGTGGTTTGGTTCCTGGATCACCCTGTTGAGCCTGCAGCTGTCACAGGCTGGAGCCTGGTTGGAGATTAGGGCTACGCCTTATCTGGAACCTGGATAGCAACACCTTGATAGCAAGAACCTAAGGTATATAAAGAAGAAGGTAGCCCTCCAGGCTACTCTTCTCTTCTTTCCTCCTTAGCTTTAGATAGACCAATACAAGGCACCAGTTCGTGTGAACAACCAACTGTCCAGCCCTTCACAGCAGCTTGTTTTTTATTCAAAAGTAAATTATTATATATTATAAGTAATAATAAATTAAATGACTTCTTTATTATTTAATGAATTCAATTTCAAGAAGCATATTCATAATCCGATCCCAAAAAGCAACACCTTTCTCTGTCTAAACTATCAAGCAACTCTACTCTCACCTCTCCTTTGCCGCCAGGAATTCGTTGCCTCTAATAGCACCGAGCAACCTTGTAACAGCCAGCCCCACTTTTGTAAGAAAGGCATACTTGCTTCCCACCCTTGAGGATCCCAAGCATCGCCCCAGACGATAAGACACGCTGCATTGGACCCATTGCATTCTACATCAAGAACATCCATACCTAGCTCTCTGTGGTTGAGAACGCCTGCCTTTATTGCGTGCAATATGTTATCACGCAATTGAGGGAAAGGGATCAAGTCAATCCAAGGATGATGGCTCACTTCAATCTGCAGTGACGTCGGGCGAAACCAATCCGGGCAAAACTTTGACCCTCCGTTTGTGCAGAGAAAATCAGGGCCGAATTTATTAAACGGTGATATCAGCTTGGGGCAACAAAGTCCTTGAAATTCGAAACCGATTTCCGCTGCGTTGTATGAAATCGCATTCAGAACATTCAAACGTATTAAGATATTAAGGTACCCTAACCGCGGTGTGCCTTGATTGTAATCCTCGTGGACTTTGTGCACAAGATGCTGGATCTCTGCGCGTGATTCGGGAGTTGGCAACAGGAGATATCCCTGTGGGGGCGTGTCGCTGGTTTCTGCGATCTGCCTGTTGCCACCTATTGCGTCGCTTGCCATTGATACCGTGTAACCATTTGAACTTGGCAGAGAGGCAAGGGCAGCACGTTTCCTGGTCCCTGTAACATAATACATAGCCTGTCAGTTTTGTGGCAACCAACAGGGCAGATGGGGTTGGGACAGACGATATGCCCTTTGATGCAGGCGGTTCTGTCGCTTTTTTCTTTCGGTCGTGTTTGTCACACCCGTCCAATCATCGCGCAGGGTTCTTGCCTCCTTCAGCTGGGGCATCGGCTCTACTCTCATTATCGAGCGGCTATGATGTGGCGACAAATCCATTTCTTAGAATTCCTTAGACGATTGACAATTCGGATTGAAGATTATCAAGTGGTAGGAAATGACATGTGGCTGGGCCCTTGATTAGTTATATGCAACCGCCTTACCCAAAGATGGGCGCTATCCTAATTTGGGATGGAACAAGGACCTAGCTTGATTAATTAGTCATGCAACCGGCTTACTCGGCGCAGCCTAAGACTGATCTGATGGCTCCTTGGCTCGTGCACGGTGGGTATCTCGGCGGTACTTTCAAAGTCAGGATCTCTGCTAAATCCTCTGGCAAACCTTGCATGAGTTAAACCGCTTGGACTCCACAAGAATTTGCTCGCAGAAGCGAGTCCACCAAAAGTGCTGACCGCCCCATGACTTGCTGCCAGCCAGGGAACAGGTCCAAGGTGCGGGTCCGGAGCACGGCAGCACGTTAAGCGCCAGTCTTTCGCTCTGTACATAAAAGCTTCACCCCGTTTCTCCAAACACAGCCACATCTGCTCACTCATATTGATAACAATCATCTAACCGACAATTTCCATGTAAGTAGAACATCAACTCATACATGGAGGCATCAGTGTTCGGATGAGGACAGTCGTATTGACATTTTTCTAGACTACTAAAATTGCACTAAGATGGCCAAGTCACTCCTGTTCGGCAGTCAAAAAGTCCAGGTGCCTGGCTTCGGCGCCATGGGTTTGAGTTCTGCCATGGGGAGTGATCTGAATCTTGAACAAGCCGAACCAGTCCTCTTGAAGGCTGTCGAGCTCGGCTGCACATTTTGGGATACGGCGGTGAGTTGTTTGAGGCATAACTCGAACTAATTAATTCTGACAGTTTCGTCCTCTTCCAGGTTGCCTATAAGTGTGGCGCAAATGAAAAGCTTCTCGGGGACTTTATTAAGAAATATGATGTCCGCGATAAGGTTTTTGGTATGTGCAATGGCTTTACAGTCCCCCGCCCCCGACATTCAATTCTGAATAATACTTAATGCTTCGTAGTTGCGTCAAAGTGTGGATTTGATGTGTTTGGACCTCAAAGAAGAGTCACAAACTCACCATCTCACATCAAGGATTACATCGAAGGCACAATTGATAGGCTCGGTTTTACCCCCGACCTTTACTACCTGCACAGAATCGATCCTAGTCTGTCAATGTCTCCCACGAGCTCGTCTTTATATTATTCTTGTCTCTAACACATCCAAGATACACCACTTGAGGAATCCATTCGTGCACTGGATGAACTCCGCAGTGCCGGAAGGACTAAATTCATTGGTCTATCTGAATGTTCTCCTGATACCCTACGAAAAGCAAATTCAAGTTCGTATCGAAGTGAACAAAAAATATGACTCACTAACATAAACAAGTTGCCAAGATTGATGCCGTTCAAGCGGAGTATTCGGCATTTGAGACACTGCACGAGACTAGTGGCCTTATTGAGACAGCAAAGGAGTTGGACATTGCATTTGTGGCATTTAGCCCATTAGGACATGGCTGGCTTGTAGATGACTTTGAGTACAAGACACCTGATGACTTCGCACCTGATGATTTCCGACGCACTGGTAAGACCGCCACATATTCAAGGGAGGTTTTTGATTGCGGACACTGACATTTTCTGCAAATAGTTCCAAAGTTCCAAGGCGAAAATTTTTACAAAAATAAGGCCATCGTGGATGAGATCAAGAAATTGGCGACAGCAAAAGGATGCACAGTGGCGCAAATTGCACTGGCTTGGGTTGCAGCTCAGGGCTTGATTGCCATACCGGGAACCACAAAGGCTTCGCGCTTGGAAGAAAATTGGACATCTCGAGGGGTGGTGTTTACGAATGAAGAGTTGAAAAAGATGCGAAAAATCATAGATGAGGCCAAGCCGGTCGGAGAGAGATTTTCTGCTATTTTTCAGTCGATGGTAGGCCACTAGATTTGTTAGATGGCATATTATTTTGGATTCCATCCCAATAGAGGCTTTTTGATCCACATTGCCATGGAAAATATTCCCATTCCCGCGGCCGCTCTAACCCTAATAAGTTGCCATGTGCTGCGGCGCAGGCTCCTGTTTGCTACAAAACCCAGTTGGGCACTGTTTCACAATCGCGATGCTACTAATGGCTTGGCACGGGGTCAGCCTTAGCTGACTTAGTACGCACAAGGTCAGGAGGCGCTATGGTAACGTCCGGCCTGCCAAACGCTCGACAACCATGATGGTGACGGAATTGTACCGCAAGAATATTACAAGACAGTTTCATGGATGACCAAAGCCAACGACGTGTTCTGCATATCTCGCCATTCCCCATATGGACTCAGTGACTGAGAATATAAACTTGAACAACCACAATGATTCGGAACTCGAGCTTTCATTATGACTACGCCATTCGTAGCTCAATAGATTCAGGATCGGATTTCATTACTAAATGGCCAATTTAATCTTTTTTGGGTCACATATGATGTATACTACGTGTATGTGGATAGCAATAGATTGCCTCCAGCACTACCACGTTAAGTCTCCGACTTCAGAATTCTGCTGGGGTGGTCACCCTCCTCCCACTTGACCAGTGACGAAGTTTAGTGTATTCAAATTTTTAGCAGGTGTAAAAGTATTCTCATAGCTATCGGGGTTTGAAAGAAGGAAAAGTATGACCTGTCTCGGACAGATTTGTGACCGTGGTGTGCTTATGTTACCAACCACTCAAAATGTGCGGGCAGTCACGCCCCACAAGACCAACATTTGATCTCATGCTACATAACTAACACTCATCGTACTTTAAAGAACCCTGTCCATAGTCCCGAAGAAGTGAAAATACCACGCGGGTCGATGGCTTGTTGAATCGTGAGTAGCCTCTGTCGGTTCTCTTGGCCATAACCACCAAACACGTCCTGTCCCTTGTTCGCATAGTTGATGTAGATAAATGGGTGGAAGGCGTTGACACCCTTGGCGGCATCCCGAAATTCTTCAATGAAGCTATTTGCCAGGGCGTATGCAGTTTCAACTAACGTCCTAGTAGTCCAGCTTAAGGAGAGAAGGTTGACTAATTATGGTTATTAAATTGTGTCCATATTATTACATCGTTGCAACGGGAATACAGAAATAGAAGGGAGGAAAGACTTACTGACAAGATGGCCTTCAAAGTCGAGTCCAAGAGCATTGCCCCCTCGTACTTTTGACATTTTCGTCATCGCCGTAGGTATGGAGTATGTGATTAGTTGCGGGTTCAGGCGAGTTAGATTTGCCGCCTCCACCTTCCTTTTCAGAATTTCGAGACCTTTCTTTCCCAGATCTACCGACGGATAATGCGTTAGAGTGGTAAAGAGATTTCTAGACGTAAATTAGTGAGTTGAATACGAGGTCGGCCTTTTTCTTCGAGGTTAGTACCTTGTGTTCCCCAATGGCCCACTGACACTTGTGCTATTTGCTAGGCTGTTTATCCTTCCGGTAAGATTTCCCAAAGCTGGAATTTTGTTGAGGGAATCAAAGACCGGTGGACTCATTACAGGCTCGGCGTAACGCTGTGTACTAGACATGATCCAACCATTCTCCGCAGAGTAAGTATAACGGTACTCGAGACCAATGTTGGTGTCTTCCTGGTCCTGGATCGAAAAGATGTTCTCGGCTTCTTCGAGGAATTGATCCATCTAGTCATCGGCAAAGGTGCGTGACCCAATGTATAGGGGGCGTTGAGGAAATACACTGACGTTGAATGAAGTTACGATGCCATAATTGTTACCCCCGCCTCGAAGGGCGTAGTACAAGTCTGAATGAGAGTCTTCAGATGCCATCACCACCGTGGCATTTGGTAATACAACCTATTCACGTTAGTTGGAAAATTCCTTCATTCAAAACCGATAAGGAGCCTAATTTACCTCATACTCCAAAACATGATCCAAAGCCCATCCGTATTTGGCTGCGAGTACAGATGTACCACCACCAAGAGTAAAACCACCCATTCCGACTTGTCCAACCCTTCCCCCGACATAGCCTAAGCCATGCGGCTCGAGGGTAGCAAATACCTGACGCGAGAGGGCTCCACCGCCGATGCGAGCAGTAGTCTGGTCATCTGAAACTACCGTCTTGTTAATCAGAGACAGGTCGATGGTGACTCCACCATCAGATACCGAGTCATCTGGAAATCGCGAGTGACCGCCGCACTTGACGGCGAATCTACACCAATTATCTACTAGAACCCGCAACACTCTGGCAACCTCATCGGTAGATGCCGGTTCCACACGACAGACATAGACGGTCTCCAGCTGCTTCTGGTCCCATATAGTAAAGTTGTTATCGGAACCCGCGTAATGAAGTCTTCCGGGGAAATCAGAGGCCAAAACCTCACACTACTCAGATTAAACAAGAGTTTTCTTTTCAATTCCATTTTCTTCACTTACAGCTTGCTGACAGTTCGTTCCTTGGTAAGGGTGACTCAAAACATCGTCTTGACGGCTCGCAGCAAACGCCAATACGAACTGGCTAAGGAAGTATGAGCCCGTCAATCTCATATCTTTCATCTTAATGGTCCCACTAGAATCAAGTGAATGGTAAGTATAATGTGACTGATAAAGTATGAGTGGGTTGATGATAGGAATGACGGCGATCTAGTTTGCAGTTATTCTCAAACCTGCAAGCTTTTATCTTTTCTTTTAAGGGGGAACAATCCAAAGACATACCTTTCACAAAAAGACAAAAAAAACGAATTTAATTTTCTTCTTCTTTTTCCTTTTGCCAACAGTAGTTTTTGAGCCAATGGAAAAATGTCCGATGAGTAACTTGGAAGTTATTTATGATAGATTATGATATGTCTTTTTACCCTCCATCTTGCTATTAACTATCGTATTTTGATGTCCGTTTTGTTTCAAAAACTCAGGTTTCCACACAATAATCCCTTCATGAAGATTCCTTGCGTCATTCTCGGCGTTTGGGTCTGCTAAATCTGACATCGGGCCGAATCAAGCTGCCCAAAATGGTCATGGAGAAGCGGTCTCTTCAAACACTCCATCAATCATGATGCTACATACCTCGCCAAGCATCTTTTCGGGCCTTTCTTTTTAGTCAAAGCTTATCAGCTCTTTTCGTGTTAAAAATACTCTTGTTGTATACATTTTATCGCCCTCGTACTTCACTACCATGATGACGTGGTCCACGGCTTGCTACTGGGCAGGGACAGGGAATGGAGAAGTTTAGTTGCGTGCCACCTGTTCTATGATTACCCAATTATGCTAAAACATCAACCCGATAGCACCAGACAATTTTTTTTTAGGTATGATCGGAAATTTTGACCGACCATAAAACAGATCTTAGCTTATGATCAATTAGGAGTGACGTCTGTTTTGGCAAGGTTGGACAGGATCCAAGAGAAGTAGTATTTCGGACCCATGTCAACAAGGATAACGAAACGAACGCCAGGACACTAGCACTGACAGCGCTAATGCAACCGCCTTACACACTAGCGTTGGGACGGGTGTTAGCTCTATCACTACATGCCACCTGACCCGCCGGACTTATCGTAATCCCCGATAGCATTGCATTCAGCTTAGAAATTCTGTTCTGCTCAAGATGACTATCATAATCCCAGCGCTCCGATCTGATACTTGATTAAAAAGTTTTTATCACATAATATATCCAGGATTCACGAAGAACCGTGCGAAGTCTTATCGGTCTCCTCCCATGTGAAAGAGGCAAAAGCCAGTGGGGTGTGTGCTGGTAAGAGTTTAGAATTTGTTGGCTTACTTTCCTAATGAACTGAAATTTCGCTCTCAATCTAGGTTGTAATCAAAGAAGACTGTGTGTGTTTTTTTTTCAATTTGAGACATGTCCTGATTCTAAGAATATGACGAATATCCTGATGTTGCATTTCTATTATGCTCATTGCAAACAGTATCAATGCAGGGTACCAAGCGCACTAATTCATACACACTCGCTAACATTGCAGGTGTCAATACCATGGATTGACTCAACGGCAAATGCAGTTAGGGCTCGATTGATTATTATTCGCACACAAAAAAAACGACCTTTTTTCCAACTCTCTTGGGCCCCTTGATCCATTTGCCGGCCCTTCATCTCGCTTAACTGGTCTTGGTTCCCTATCACCTCTTACTACCCTATAGAGTGCAGCCAAAGGCTTATTCTTCACAATCAAGACGAGTGCCCGCATCAGCATTTCAACAAATTATTAACGCGGACCAAAGGGAGTAGGATGTTCAATTCATCATAGCAAAATAGTTTATACCTAGTGTGGCTTGTAGGATTGATAATTGAAACCCTTCCATGCATCTTAAAAATGGCAGGGACCAACCTCCCGATTCTTTGCAAAGGCGTGGTCTAAAAGGTTGTAGAAGTGCTGTGTAAATTAGAAGACATCGGATGTTTCCCCAAAAATTATCGCTTCAATAATAGGATTACTCTCAATAACATCAAGAACTTGCATTTCGATAATGAAGCATATAAGACTAACTTTTATTCGAGGTGGACAAATATTCCGTCTGGCAATACAGGCAAAGTTTTAGCTATTTGCTACGGGTATTATCCATTTGGCGGTGGGAAATACTCTATTATTGTTGATTATAATTGCAGGGCTCCGATGAAATGCCCGTCCTTGGCTCTAGCACACTCAATGATGTGTCGCAACTTCCATCCTTCAATAATCCTGACATTCCGAGCCAAACTTAACTTACCATGAGGAGCAAATAGTGTCGTAGGCATTACCCAAGGCTAAATTCATGCCAGTCTGATTGTTGTACGCAATACGGACCAATGAGCTTTCGGACGGGTTATACAATGGCCATCCATCCGCATAAGCGAGTAAGCCAGTTACAGTATCTTTGGCAAAAGCAGCCCAGGCTCCACGCATGTAGTTCCCGATGATAACCTCTTCAGGGGTGCTTGGCACAGGGGTTTGGGGCACATTTCCAAAGAGGGGATAGATCTGCAACTTGTCAGTTCCGAAGGCCCGCTATCCATTTTGGAAATGCATACGTCGGCAGTGTGATATGCCCCGCTAGGTGGATTCGTTGAAAGGGCCAGATTGGGAAAGTCCCCGAAATATCGATATCTCCAAGATGGGAAGCCATGTGTAATTGACTGTTCGAGTCGTGCTGCATCAGCGCAGGTGTAGTATCGATCGTTAAAGTCCTGCCAGTACTGTTCTGTCTGGTTCTGGAATTGCCGAAATAGCCCCGCCTCATTATGGGTATTACCAATCAAATATCCCGCCTTGGCGGATCGTCGATGGCTGTAGTCGGTGAAGACAATTGTGCCGTCCGCAACCGGCCCAAAGGTGGGAACAGCGCCGAGACCTGTGTCCTCAGGGCCAACTGCAACTAGAAGCTCTTCAGCTGTCTTAGACAACATACACTCTGTAATAAGATGCCAATCGGTCGTATTAGAGATGGATGCACAGCCCGCATTCTCTGCAATTCTGAACCATCTGGGAATTGTTGTCTCGTTGCTCAGTGCTGGGAAGCCGTTCACAGTCGCACTCATTAGAACGAATCCATTCGCGATCGGGTCCGCAGCATACGCATACGAGTAAAAGTCAGCCATGCCAGCCCCTGCAGACTGTCCAAATATGGTGATTCGATCGACATCACCACCAAATGCTTGAACGTTGTCTCGAATCCACTCCATGGCCAACCTCACATCAAGCAAACCAAGATTCGATACCGTAGCAGGGTTTCCAGGGAATCCAAAAAGATTGAGTCGATAACTGTTCCACGGTAAGTAATAGAATGCTGCAGTGCATGGATGAATACCAACTTGATCGAGATGAGAACAACATCGGTCTGGTCCGCAAAAAACTGGCCATTATAACCAGGCTCCTGGGAGCCACCTAGGAAGAAATTAGATGACCAAATGCAAATACTGTCAGGCAATGTTTACGTACCAATTGAGTAGGCACCGCCATGTACCCAAACAAGAACAGCCTTCTTCTTCTCTCCAGTTTGCGGTTTGGTCCAAATATTCAGAGTTAGGCAGTCCTCACTTTGGATTTCATTTCCTCCACCAAGAACACCTCCCCTTTGCATACATGAGAACCCCTGGGAGATACCGTGTCAGCAGCAAGCTCGCTGGTGGCGTCTCACCTACATATTGAAGGGTTCGGAAATATTGAGCAGGGCGCGGAGGGAAGGGATATATACTGACGAAGGATGTTGCATTGATTATGTGTGAGCCATTGAACGGAGTAGGAGGTTGGAATCGCAAACGCCCTGTAGGCGGTGTGGCGAATGGAATACCTAAGTATTCAGAAACTTCGACAGCGTTTGACGCTGCGTGACCCACGACAATGCCACTGGTTGTAACAATGCGCTGTCCCACAGTCCAGTCGATATTATGACTGGGGCTACAAGGAGGAGCTGCATCGACAGAAGCCGAAAACAGACTAAGAAGAAATGTGAAAATACCGAGACTGAACTGCTGGTTCATTTTAAGGCGGATTGAACAAGAAAATTGAGATTGATAGGATCAAGAATATGTAATTTCAAGTCAAAATAACTTTGGAAGTATCCCGTCCAAGTTTTTATAAGCTAGTATATTCAAACCGTGGAGTGACTAACATTACAGCTTCGGACTTAAGCAGATTTAAATATCCTAATCCCACGGTGCGGGTCCAGAAGAAATAACAATCCAATGTTAGTTAATATTTTATCTTACTATACCCTGTATGTAGGTTGGTTTAGTCAAGCGGCCTGATTGAACTCCAGATAATTGAGACGGCAGACATGAGGAATACGAGAAAACAAAGATGAACATTCAGAGGTCCCAGTCCTAACTAATTTAGTCCAAACAGCAAGGATCATTCACATTTGCCCCACTTTGCAAGTGTGCGATTCGTCACTTATCCATACTCAGCGTATCCCTGTAAATTCTGCTGTTATGGTGGGCCATTATTAAAAGTTAAATTTACACGCCGATTATTGCCAGGGATCTTTAGATAAGGTATGAACGTTCTGATTCGGATTGACTAATCTGTTCTCTTTAGAAGCCTCAACTTTAGCATTGACTTCGACCTCCAGCTTTCTTGCTTTTTGAGCAGCTCTCATCTTGGCTTTGAACTTGGTCTTGGACTCAGCCTCAGCCTTGGTGCTTGTGGCATGTAACGCCTGGGGGATTTTATGCAAAAAAGCGACGCAGGAAGTGGCTTGATTCGCTTGAACATGATCCAAAGCTTATTCGTACTTTTGTGCAATGCGACAAGCCTGGAGCTTGCCATGTGTACTGAATGGAACGCTCCCTAGGACATGGCAAACCAGCAAGATCTAGTTGCTTCTTGCACGACTACTACGTGCAACCCCCATTCTCTTCTTCGTTTAGTATTTAGAAATCTCATGTGTCACACACAAAATACGGTTAAACCACTGGCAAAAGTGTAAAGTACCCTACAGCAGGTACCAGTGTATTTTGTGTATATATGTAATGCGACATCATGCAATTCATCAATGTGACTGTAATATAAACCGATCACAGTTTCTCATGAATGACCTCAGATTTAAGAGGAATAGAAGGGATATTTACGGAGCTTGCCTATGACCCGCCCGTAAGGGTAGGACAATTGCGCGTGCACAACACAATGTTTTGCTCCATACCCCAAATTGATATCGATTGACTTGAAATTGGGGGTAATAAAATTTAGTTATTGACTTGCCTTCCTAGAGCTAGGACCTAGTTGTGCCACGGGCGAGTTATACCAATGACATGTCAACCGACGGATCAAAGCTTTGAGGCTTATTCGATCTTGGTCAAATAAAAGTAAAATGTACCCTCATGTAACAAGTCATTATTATCCATAGCGCCCATCAAAACTCCCTCCGATACGAACCGAAATGAGTCTATAATCGGAAATTGGTTATAAATCATAGCAGCGGAAACGACACCTCTGTACTTGACTTCTCTAACCTAATGGAGAATTAGCGTTGCTCTGTCAAGTCATGACACACCTACTCTTGCATGACCATACTTGCTCAGCCATACACGATTTCCATTGTCGTCTTGAATCATGATTGGGTCAACGTCATTCACAGAGCGAAAGTCTTTGCCTGCCCATTGAGCGCCATTGAGAAGTTTATGGTTCGAATGTCCAGTGTCGAAACTGTCACCTTTCCATTTCCCAATGAGCGCCTCTGGGGACACGGGTGGGAGTTGAGCAAAAAGTTTTTCAAGCTTGATTTCTTCAATCAAGCCATCGACCTTGGTCAAATCCTGAAATTGCTGGATTACCCTGAATCAATTTAGCAACCTCAGTTTTACTGGGAAATGTTGACATACGACTCTGCCATTGTATATAAAGAGTATTCAGGAAATGTGTGACTGAGTTTGACGATTGTGATGATGTTGGGTGCAATAGAAAGAAAGAGCTTGAATTGGTGACTATATACATACCTGGCGGCGAAAGGACAGTCGAGCCCGAATACGATCCGGAAGGTTTTTGGGTCAGAAATATCTGACAAATGAAGATTCACTCATACAATATTCGAAGTTCATTTTTGTTTACTTCTATGTGCTTCACATTACCAATTATACTACGTCATTGGTCCCCACTATTCCCAGTCAGATAAATCGGATATGAGTGTGATATGGTGGGTTACATTAGAGGGAGAACGGGATACCGGAACAAAAGTAGCCTCTTATCTCCGACTGTGTTTAATTTACAACATAGCTCGGGCCTGATGGGATAATCAAGCTAACTCTTCTTTTTCTAACCAAACCAGGTTGGTTAATTTCGGAGGAACAGAAAGCCTCACACGCCTGCTTCAGTACTTACCCTACCCTTGTATTGCATCCGGCTCATACAATGAAATATGGTTGGGTCATCATCATTGTCATCATTTCAGTCCCGTACTGCTTTGAAGCCTCGAGCGTGGCCCGGCCTTGCTTCCGTCCTCGCACATGAACAGGGCGGCGATGTCTTCCGTCAGCCTGCAGATGGCCTAGATATCCTCCACCTTCATGTCCTGCTTGACCGAGTCGACAACAAGCATGCTCCCTATGGTCTGATAGTCACACCTGCTTTGTCGTTACACCCAACTTGTACCCTCGATGCACGTCCGGAGTAGGAGCAGTAGAAGCCGGGCCCGTGGATTGTGCAGATCTGCGGTCGATTTTACCTCGTCGCTTTGGTCTGCCTCATGCACAGGAACCTTCTGGTGGGCTTTAGCCACTCACCTCGGTCTAAATAGAGACGAGATGTTAAAGGGGTTGTCCTCTTCGGAACGGGGGGTACTTAGTAAGAAACCGAACCAAGTTTTCTATTACTTTCTCTTATAACCTAGCTCTTTAATTCGCTATAATTTAGTTTGGATGCTTATTAGTAATAATAAAGAGATTATAAAAAACAACAAAGTCTTATAATTTTATTTTAAGTTTATTTCATTTTAAAGTAATTTGTAAAGGCTGTTCCGCTGGTAGGAACAGGACCCCATCAAGGTCAGAAACCAAGAAGCAGGCTGCCTGGATATATAGACTTTTAAATCCAATAGTACAGCAACCACAATGGTTGGAGCCTGAAGGTAATACATAAAGAAAATTCTTTAAAGCTACTTCCAATACAAATAGATTATAATAAAACTATGCTCTTCCAAGATTGTGCATTCCAAAACACACAAACACACACCACTGCTCGCCAACGCCTGCCGCACGTGGACTAAGATGGCTGCTATCAACCGACACATTATTTACGAGGGCAATACGCCCTCTAATTAAGTTTATTTTATGTTATTATAGATTCTTGTTATTTAAATTCTTTTTTTAATTTTCATATTTATTTAATTTAATATTCTTATTTTTATTTATTAAATAAGACATCTTTACTTTTTGTTTTTACATTATTACTCAACCCTAGTAATAACAGAACTGTATCTTTTCTTTAATAGGATCCTACTATTCTTGCCAACTTATAAACCTAGCCTGTTACAATTCCTCTCTCTTATGTTTGAATTGCTTAGTCACTGTCTATCCCACCATTTATCCTCAGGTAAATGACGGAGTGAGCGTAAACTCCATACTGAGCTTGAGAACAAAGTAGACGGACACGGTTTGGGCTGGCAAGGAATCGTAATAGTTTCAAGGCGGTAAGAAGGCCCAGTAATTCCCGATTCCGCTGTCCTCGAGTTCGCCGACTGCTTATATGACCGTGAGTTTTGTGCGTACATAGAAGACCCCTTGCTCCTGAAGTATGGCCTTAGAGATGGCAGGCAGGCAACGATCAGAGTTATGTTACTATCGAGACCACTGAATAATGCTATGCGGCAAATGAGAATACTGTCAAGGTATTGGCAAGTCAGAGTACATACCGACAAGACTGAGTGGAACAGCACTGTTGACCTTGGCCGTTTCAATTACGATGAACCGTACAAGACAAAATACTATGCTGATGATTCCCAGAAGAAAGGTGCAGTACAGGCCAACCTTGAGGGTTTTATGCATTCTCAATCCAGGTATAATAAACCAAGGAATAGCAAAGACTGTGAACATGTTAGAGTGTGACTGAATGTAAATCCGAGATGATGTTTAGGAACACACTGATTAGGTCCGAGGAAAAGTGCAGTGCCCAGGCAACAGTAAATATTGAAGCAGCCTTGTTCGGGGGGCATGCTGTGGCGGGATCTAATGACCTGCACAATATTAATATCTTCCTGATCATTTGCAGTATAGTGGCGGTGGACGAACCAGTTAGACTCAATAGGGAGACATGTGCAAAAGAGCGTCATCATGCTAACAATGTAGGCACCTGCAACATATCCCACAGTTACCCATATCAGTTTTCTCAACCTGGGCATAGTCGGTGGGAACAATTGCAAGTAGAGGGCAAGGAGTGCTGCTTTGCAAAGGTAGAAGCCGGAAAAGAACGGAATTGATCCGAACCAGAACAACTGAGGTATATGTTAGCATCAGCTGAAGACTACATCTTGTATGAATGGGGTCTGAACAATACCTTGAGAACTAAGACGATTTCACTCGGGTTGCCAGAGAATCCGCTTAGCGTTGTCATGACTTGGGGCTCCAGTGCGCCAACCTGCACAAATTTGATGTCCAGGCATGCCTTGATGAAAGCGCATATCCAAGCCGAGATTAGAAAAAAGTCACCGGCTGTAAGAGAGAGCCGCTGAACTTTGAGACGCATGTGAACGCGAGCTACTACTACCCCTAAGGCTATTATAATGAGAACCCATTCAGGAAACTGGATAAAGCGGTAAGATGAATATTAGCCATGACTTTGGCAAACCAAAGTGATACATAGGCGAGAGTGGGATCTCACAAGAACACCGACCGGTCCTGGAGCAGCAAGACCCATGGTGAATGTTGGTAGCGAGCAGTACTGCCGCGTCAGAAACAGCAAAAAATAGTAGAGGACTAAGCTGTGTGGATAGCTGTTGGCTGGGAATCGAACAAGTTTTGTTAGCTCGTTGCAAGGTCTGTGAACGAGACACTCGGGCCCCTCATCAGCGTTTCGATCGCCCAGACAAGCGGGTGCCTTAGCTCGTTTGCATTAGAGGACATCCCCTCATAATCTTATATGTAGGGACGAGGACGCTAATGTGCAATGTCGCTCCATCTGTAGGTGCGAACCGAAAACCCTTACTGTGAAACACGCTAAAAAGACCGCACTGACAGAATTTACTACTTTGAGTCAAAGTTTTGCTCACACCAACTGGCCTGCAAAACAATGGCGAGTTAAAGCCACTCGGCGTTATTTGGATCTAAAGCACGCCCTGTCCCCTGATCGACAATCGGGGCCTATAATTGTTAAACCAAACCATGTACATGGTGGAACGTGCACACATGAAAACGCGCTTTGGATAAAGGAAATGCACTTAACTAACAGGCTGGTAGTAGCTGGGAGCAAGCTACTACCTAGATTATTACAACAAATTGAGTCTGTATAAAGTTGTTGTCATTGTCTTTCTATGAAAAAATCTGCTAGCTGCCTCAGGTGCGTGCAAATTACAACATAACCGTGCACTTCTGTGTGACTATGATGCGTTGAAGATTTTCGAGTGGCGTGGTGTGTTTTTCTTTTTTTGAAGTAATTTGTAAAGGCCGTTCCGCTGGTGGGAACAGGAGCCCATTAAGGCCAGAAACCAAAGGCCAAGCTGCCTAGATGTATACTTTTAAATCCACTAGTACAGCAACCACAATGATCGCTAGAACCTAACAGCAATGCTAGAAGAAAACTCTTTAAAGCTATCTCTAATACAAATTTATTATAATAAAACCATACTTTTTCAAGATTGTGCATTCTAAAACACACACACACACACCATTGCTTGCCTGCACCATTGCAACGCTTGCAACGCCCGCTGCACATCGACCAAGATAAAATTTTCTTCTTATTAATTTTGTTTTACATAGTCACTTTAATTCTTTTTTATGTAATATAAAGTCTAATATATAATAGAGCCAAGGTAATAATATCCTGTAAGAGAGATAATATCCTGTAAGAGAGATAATATCCTGTAAAAGAGATAATATTCTCTAAAGGTATGGTAATTTATGTTACTTTGACTTTCGGTGGCAATACATGGGCAGCCAGGTGCCGAAATATAATAGCGCCATGCTGTGGCTGGTGAATTAAGGCTGGTGAGGGAAGGAGGGTAGGCAAAAGGAAGCCTTTTGTTCCTTGAAGCAAATCTAGGTGCTGATTCCCCCCCGAATACCCAATTCATAGTATAGCTATGCTACTTCCCAGGATGTCTGTCAAGTGAGTCTGGCCTATTGAAAAATCTGTGCATCCGATGCCGGCCGGCTCACGGACTACAGCCGGACACGGACTACAGCCGGACACGGACTCCCGAAAGCCGACTGCCCAAAATATGGTCGGCCGTTGGGAAATTTGCTCCCGATTCAGCTATGCTTGATTGGTAATGACTATCCGAAATAGCAAGATGGTGTTAGAAACACTGCAGAGTAACATGTGCTTTCCAAGACCAATTGCCGCAATCCCGGCGTTGGATATCAAGTTTACTTGACGAATCATCATGTTCTTATGTACAATACGCCCAGCCAAGTATTCACTCCAGGGCCCCAGAACAAGCGCTGCACTACACACATCACTATTCCAACACTTAAAAAAAAATCTACAAGTTCATCTCATACCTTCAGCACCCAATATGTCTGGCCTTGGAGACGGAATCGGAAATTATGTGTTTTGCATCCTTGTTGGCGCTGGCATGAGCACCATCAGCTTGTGCAAAAAGTTGATCGAGTCCAAAACGCTGAGCCATGACGAGATTCGAATATTTGATCTGAGCGATGACTTTGGAGGAGTTTGGTCGGTGAACAAATATCCCGGAGTGGCGTGCGACATTCCAAGCCATGCGTACTCCATCAGAGGCCATCTGAACCCGGGTGAGGATCCATACCAAGTTTCTACCCCACGATGACTGTGCTGGTCGACTTGAGCTAACATGAGTATTTTTGCCTAGATTGGACTAAAGTCTACGCCAACGGAGACGAGATCCAGCAGTACTATGCAGAATTTGCTGACTCGTATGGCCTGCGTCGCAGCGCTTCGTTTCGAACTAGAGTCCTCTCCGCCAGATGGGATGCGCGCAGATTTTTATGGCAAGTCGAAGTCGAAGATTTGGCGACAAACATTAGATCTACGTGGTTCTCCACCGTGCTTTGCAATAATTGCGGCCCGTTCAACATCCCCAAGTATGCTCCTATTCCCGGAAGAGAACTCTTCAAAGGGCCGCAGTGGCACACCTCGGAATGGCGCAGCGACGTGGACCTACGAGACAAGAGAGTTGCCATCATCGGGACCGGTCCTAGTGCTGCTCAGATCGGGCCGAAGATTCAGCCTCTTGTCAAGACGCTTACTTTTTATCAACGGAGTTCTGGCCATGTATTCCCGCGTAACAACCATCCATATGGGAAATTGGTCAAGTCGGTCTTCAAATACTTCCCTTGGCTTCTTTGGTGCTATCATGTCATGTTCATCATCATGTTTGAACTTAGTAGAGCAATGTGGCTCGTCGGCACCAAGAACAACAACGAAATGAACGAAAAGGCCATTGCATTCCTCGAACAAGAAGTTAGAGACCCTGTGGTCCGCGAGAAACTGCGCCCAAGGGTTGCCATGGGATGCAAACGCTCACTGTTTCTTGACGATTGGTACTCTATGTTCAATGAGCCTAATGTTGAACTGGTTGTGGAGAAGCCAGTTAAAATTACTGAAATGGGTGTCGTCTCAAAAACTCCACGGGCTATGACGGCAGACGAGCGGTCGAAAGAGCCCAAGGGTGCTTATGCGGAACGCATCGACGCTGAGGCAGAGGAAGTTGAACGGGAATTTGACATCATCATCTGGGGCACAGGTCCGTACACGCTGCCTCTCCAACGTGTTTGATTATATGCGTACTAATCTAAGCAAACGCTGTAGGTTTTCAAATCTACAACTTTGGAGGGCACTTCGATATTTATGGGCTGGACAACGTCCATCTCGGAGAGTTGTGGAGTCGAAAGTTGGAAGGCTACTGGGGTCAGTAAAGATCCGGTTTCGTACTTGCTAGAAGAGAATGTACTGATTTGGTCTATAGGAGTCACCGTCAACGGCTTCCCCAACATGTTCAAATCTCTGGGCCCGAATGCGGCCAACTACTGGGCCAATATTACAACCGTAGTTGAGATGCAGAGCGGATACTTCTGTAATCTCATGCGGCACATTAAAAATGAGAGTAAGAAAGGGCCGTATGCTGTACATCCAAGCTCTGTCGCCCAGGAGCAGTTCAACGACTGGATCAAGGCCAACATCAGGCTCCCTGAATTGGGCCACCCCCCTGCTTTTCTAACCCCGAACTGCTCTACATATCATGTAGTAAGTGTACTTGAAAGACGATTGGAATTCGTATCTGACAGCATCTTAAGACACCTAGCGGCTATGTTCCGTTGCACAACCACTTCCGGCAGTACAATACGTGGTGGCATTTCCGATCGCTGCACTTGGAAGACTACATTCAATTGAGAAATTGATGCTATATTGCTATGGTTAGAGTTAATTAAAACGCGAACCAGATTTGGTAGGAAGGATCCGTGATTCCGAGAGGGGGATGGGAGGTTCTCGGACGGATACATTCCGTCTTCCGGAGAGCGGCCGCGACTTATTTCCCGGGTCCTGGGGACATGCGGCTAGCGCCAACTGTGAACCACGCTATCGTCCGTGCCACTGCGTACAACGCAAATTAGTCAATATATCTCAGATCAGGTCCTGCTTGAATTAATTACTTGAGATCTGTTATCAGTGTGATGGTCAAGGTTTCGAAATCGTCTCCAAAATCGTTGAACTCTGTAACCATGGCCTCGATCTCGAACTCAGAAACTTGGGTTCAATATGGAAATATTGACCCAGAGCTTGTCAAGGTAGCGTCTATTCAGGACGTTGTGTCTCATGTTTTGTCTGAATGAAGCTTATGGTCGTTGGTAGATCTTGGAAGACAACCCACCTCCAGTTTTTGACAAGGCAGAAAGTGCCTCCATCATCGACATTAGATCGAACTGGGAAGAACGCTTTAAAAAAGGTTCTCAAAACGCCTTGGGTCTACTGAGCGATATAATCTGCGAAGAAATTCATATCCCCGTTGGAGAAACCAATAAGGTTCGGGCGCTTCTGTACAAGTCCAGCTTAAACGCCTCTGCTGGCCGCCCCATACTTGTCCTATTTCACGGAGGAGGCTTTTGTCTAGGCGCCCCAGAGATGGAAGCTGCTACTTGCATTCAAGCAGTGAGGTCGCATGGTTTCATTGCCCTGAGTGTTGCGTACAAGCTGGCGCCCGAAGTCAAGTTCCCAGTTGCAGTCAACGAATCTTGGGTCGCGGTCAAGTGGGTAAGTTCTGACTGATACCGATGCTTTAGCCAAATCTGTAGGTTGTTGTTAACTCAAGAAGCTTTCCAATAACGCTCCATCACTCGGAGCTGACCCTTCGAAGGGATTTATCGTGGGCGGAACTTCGGCCGGAGGCAGCATCGCTGCCGTTATTGGTCACCTTGCGGTAAATGAAAATCATACCCCCCCAGTGACGGGATTACTCCTCTCAGTGGCCCCATTTTTGTCTGCGGAAGCGGTTCCTAAGAGATACCGAACCATGTATAAGAGTAGGATCCAAAATAAGGATGCCCCGATTCTCAATGAGAGAGTCGCCAAAATGTATGACGACGCTTACCAGCCAGAAACCGGTTCAGGGCTGTGGGACGTACTGCTCTGGCCGGGCGGCCATTCCAACCATCCTCCGACGTATTTTCAGATATGCGGGCTGGACATTCTTAGAGATGAGGAGCTCATCTATGAGAAGGTCATTAGAGAGGATTGGGACGCAAGAACAAAGGTAGACCTGTATTCCGGTCTTCCTCACGCATTCTGGGTCAATTATCCAACCCATTCCAAGAGTGAACAATTCATTGCTGACCGAAACATTGGACTGGCGTGGCTGTTGAAACAAGAATAAGTGCTAGCACTGTTCACAGATATTATTGTAGAGTTCTAAGAATGAGTAGACACCAGGTTTTCACAGATTCGTTCACAATGGCGCCGCTATAATTTGAAGTGAATGAAGGAGTATCTTTTGTGTATTGAATATGAGCGAGCGTTCGAAAACCTCACACAGTGCAATATGAAGATAATAATTCCAATTAATTCTGTCTATTCTTTTTGCGTTTTCGAGCGTCTACAATTTCACTTGTTCTGTGTATGCCCCTGCCAAGCTCATGTGCTCTGAGAAGGGCGATGCAGGTAGCTGGAAAGCGAATCACGGATATTGAGTGCTTTCTCAAAAGAAATATTTGATTTAATTGGCCAAAAGCGAAAATAGAAAATTGAAATTAAAATTAAAGAAAAATATCGATGAACAGAAAATGGATGGCCTGCAAGGTACAACATTGTGAGCTCATTCGTAGGCCTTTGCAGCTTGCACCCCACTACTAAGAGCTTCTACCACCCGAATGGGGCCATGCTTCCGATCGTAGGAATAATTTTCCCGAAGTTCCGGGTGACAAAAGAGCCTATAGTGAATGTGTCGACAAATATCGGGGTGCACGGGTTCCTTGCCGGCGTCTTGAAAGATCCGGCATAGTCCGTCGGCCCTAGGTTCCGAGTCCGCGGCTCACGGATGCCTTCTCCATAGCGAATCGACTTAACAACGGCCAGGATTGCAAGCTTCCGAATATTAAAGCAGATAAGGGTTTAAGGATCTCTAGCAACTTGCGGCTTCCAGAGTCTCCGGATTCTTTCGGCCATCGATCAGCCTTTGCAAGATGAAGTTACGCAGGGTGAGAGATACGCATAATTAGATTGACGTAGGATGACTATTTCCATATGTGTGTTTTATTTGATTGCATGGCAAAACTACGAGACCTGTTCCCAATCCTTGTGTACAAAAGTTGAGTTGAAGGATGGGTCTACATTGATGTATGCATGGTACAATCGTCACATAGTTGTCTAATTCACTCCTGTGATAGGCCCATGTCATGAATGTATTCTGAAAATCGGCTCTTTGACATGTTCAAATTGGATATATTCCAAGGATTGCGAACGCATCTCCGTAAACTTTAGTACTATCTGTGTAATCGGAGATCACCAACTCGTTGTCAGCCGCCAACTTCTGGCGCCTTGGCGTTGTCGGCTCTAGCTACAATTATGTCCAAGCTAAATAACGGCCCAAAGTAGCGTTTCTTTCCCCAAAGCAAGTATAGGACCGTGAAGATGAAGAGAGAGCCAAAAGCGAGGATCGAAGCATAGTTCCTGAAATTGCCTGTCAGTCCTAAGGTGCAAAATCACAGAGTGATACGTAGTCTCACATATTAGCAGCAGTAACTGGTCTCGAAGCAGGCAGTTCCATGATGACAAACATCAAACTGTACCACGCCACGGCATAGAAATTGGCGAAGACGCCGAGGCGCCCCAACTTCCAAGGTCCAAATTGCGCGGTGGAGTCCCATCGTCGGTACAAGTGAAGAGCGATAGGAACTCCGTAGCTTATGGTTTGTAGGGCGACAGTGCTGCTGGCGATGCTAAAATAGGCAGTCGTGTTACCGATGTAAATGGTACCTAAAGCCAATTCCAATGCCACCGTCAACAACATGGCGTTCACAGGGACGTTCCACTTGGGATGAATCTGAACAAAGCATTCGCTGAATGGCATCGCGTTGTCACGCGCTTGCGCCATGATGCTTCGCGAAATGGATCCTAAGAGGTCGATGGACGCCACCGATGTGACAAGGACGATGGGCATACAGAGACTGACAGCAGCTGCCTTGGAGCCTGTCGAGTTTATGATGATCTTTGCCTTGTCAGTGCCGATGAGCAACAGAGGCAAGGTGAGCTTACCTGTGCAGTGGGGTTTATTTTTGCGATAGGAGACTGTAGCAGTACAACTGGATCTCCCATGCAGAATGAAAGCACAAGCACAAAGGGTAGTCCACATGCAACGTTAATAATGACGGCCCAGAACATGGCGCGTGGGACATCCGTTCTAGGATATTCTGTTTCTTCTGAGAAGTGAGAAGGCACGTCAATGCCTAGAAACGAGAAAACCGACGGCAGAATGCCTATTAAGAATGCTACACCAGTGTTGCTCCAACCAGACTGAACTTGGAATCGAGTAAAGACCATTTCAGCATTGTTTTTCTCCTTTGTTGTCGCAAGCAACGTGATGACGATTGCAAAAAAGCCCACAACATGCAAGGCCATCACTAAAATATCAGAACTTGTCTTCTCGGATTTACGACTTTCTTCATGACTTACCGGCTAAGGAGATGTGATGGATGGCCCTCGGCTTCACAACATTGATGAACAAGCTGAGCATGTTGATGGATGCGAATATCTAAACCCCGTTAGCGTTGAACGTTGATTGTTAAGCAAGCGTCTTGATTACCAGATAGACATGCCAGGATTTTCCAACATAATTCTCTTTAAAAATATAAATGAAAGATTGGACTTGCATAGCAAACCCAAAAGAAGCGGTTAACGTTCCGAGGATGGTCATGATGACAATAGTCCACGTCGCGTACCATCCCTGACCTGATCTTAACATCTAATTCTTTCCCAAATGGATTATGTGTACTTACAAGCAGTGCTCGCCACCTCTCGGGCGCGAGGGCCTAGCTAACATTAGCTCGAACATTCTCAGGGACCGTGGGGACTTACAGCAGTCCAATGATACTGGCCACCGGCAGTGGGCCAGACGCTACCGTAATAGTCAGAAGATGATATTGATTTGAATTGTTTTAGTGCTTCAACTGACCTCGAGATCTCAGCGAGCGACAACGAGATAGTTATGGCTCCGATTGACGCGATGATGAAGCCCCATACTAGAACAGCTGGCCCACCCTGACTGATGCTTTGAAAGAGGGAAGTCATAAGGGTTTCCCACTGTTCTGTTTGTCAGTTACTAATTTCTAATAAAGTCACTCGCAGCCTGCCGTTTGCTGTTTCGTTCTCATGGTTGCGATCACTTCCATGCACGTAAGCTAGAGGAAGGATAGGGGCAACAGACAAGAAGGTGAAACCAGCAATCGCAATTGCGCATCTCGGGGGTTGGGATCCTCAGCTTACCGTTGCTGACACACAGACTGAAAGAGCAAGGAGAGTACGAAAGTTGTATCTCTTTTTCATCAAATTCCGGGGCTCAGAAGATGCTTCCTCACTGTGTGTCGGAGCAGGCTGCACCTCCTGGAGTGATGTCTTGTCATGTCTAGTCTTAGTTGCAACAACTGGCGAAGTCATGACGATGTAGATATATTTCTTTTGTTTACAATTTCGACGGTTTGCATATCAATCTCAAGAATTCGCGTTTATGGTGGATCAAGCACCCTTGAACTTATTGTTTAAGTAAACGGTGGAAGGACCACGGTGATGTGTTATCATACATCATCATGATAAATCTTTGAGTAGCTAGCAATGGCAACCCAAATCGTTCGCACTCAGGCGGGCTCGGACTCAGCGACTGCCGAGAGGCCCTATCTCGCGTTAACCAGAAGCGGCCGGATTTCGGAAACCCGGACGAGAAGGGTTTAGTCTCGATAAATACCCCAAACTTTCTTCCAGCCCCGCAGGCCACCACGATGAACCTCACTGCTTCACCTCAACGATGCTCCATGGTATGTTTAAGATTGACTGAATGAATATTTGACAGGGGAGTACAGCACTATGTGTGATAAACTACGAATACGGTCGTAACCTAGTCCCTCCGTTGGAGTCAGAAGCCCACGCCTCATCAAGACATCGCAAGGCCTCCAGTGACAAGGATTGACTGCCCGTTGATCCATTTGGATCTAGGATCTGCCAACCAAGCCACAGTCCACGCAATGTCTTCCATACTTGCAAATGACCCCTCTACAGGCGTGTTCTCTGCAAAGAAGCCCTTCATCTTCTCATATCTCTCCCCAGAACTTTTGACCATGCTCTCGTTCCAAACAGGGCCAGGCACAACACAATTGACGGTACACCCATATTTTGGCGGCAGCTCCTTGGCCCAAACCCTGGCCATTGACTCTACCGCGCCCTTGGTCCCAGCATACACCGTTTGCTCCGGGATAGGTTGGCGTGCAGCACCAGAGCTGATGCAGATAATCCTGGATGAGTTGGGCGGACCGCATATGGCGGGCGGGTCGCTTGGCTGGTAAGGTGGCAGGTGAGGAAGCGTAGCCTGCGTGAGAAGAAAGGTCCCGCGTCCATTCACATCCATCGCCCAGCTAAAGGACTTTGGATCTGCCGACCAGAGATGCTCTACTGGGATTCTGGCGGCGTTGTGAACCAAAATGTCAATATGTTTGAAAGCTTTCACGGCAGCGGCAACAAGAGCCGATGGGCCTTCGTAGGTCGATAGATCGGCGCAGACAGAGATCCATGGTGTCCTGAGTGACTTGCCAACACTGTCGCACTCTTCCTTTAGATCTGGAAATGGGTAATTGAGCACGATATTGGCCCCTCGCAATGACAGCTCCTGCGCAATGACGGCTCCGATACTAGATGAGGAGCCAGTGACAACAGCTGCCTTGCCCTTCAAGGGCTGCAGCGGGTCGGAGACGGCAACGGAGACGGAAGCCATGGTAAGAAGTCGAGGTGTAGATTGATCAAGGCTAAATTAAGTCTGAAACTGAAGTAATCTGAAAAGAATTGTGACTCCAGAAACTCGCGCTTTCATAAACAAATTATTCCCCGCCTAAATCCTTTAACTACAGGCCGATAGGCATAGCGCAACCTCGGACCCCGGACGGTTCGGGGCCGAAACACCATATACTGGCTTCCGTGATTTCCGCAAGCTCCCGGACACGACCGCTTAGCCTCTGCAGACAGAAGCGCGGCGACAGACGGCGCGAGACATGGCGATTTAGATGCTGAAATCTGCATCCAAAAATTCCAAAAATAAATCATTCTCAAGGAGCTGAGGATCCGTGAATGGATCGAAAAGAACATCATTGTGCGTCATCCCATTGAGACGTAGCTCGGAATCATCGGGTGAAGCAAGCGCATATGTGGGATAGTTCGTTGTGCCGGAAACCGCGTTCTCTTGTGGGCTACATATCCACGGTGTAGTTGTTTCCAAAATTCTTCCACGTTCTTTATTAATACTGATCTCCGCCTTGTTTGCATTGTTGGTGGCTGGTCCGAAATTCAGCGACTGCATCAAGCCCTCGTGTGCTCGTTTCACATGAGCGACACTAAGGTCCAAAAACGTGGTATAGAGTTTCTGAACTGAAACCATAGCTGCATTTTCCGAGAAGCCCAAGAAGCCTTTCATCGTTCGCTGGAGAAGTTGGAGGTCATTGAGATCCGATGTTGCAACAACGTTGTAAAAAACAACGAAACACGGCGTCAATGAGAACGGAGGGACAATCCTGCCGACAGGTCGGTCAGTCCAACCTGCGTCACCTGTTGAAGCCGTTCTAGACTTTTGCGCCGGTTCCATCGCTAGCCCTACATGTGGGATGCTTACCAGGAAAGTGAGGTCATATACATCTTGAAATGGGCTACTGGTTCTGTAGCCTGCTCAAACATCTTGTGTAGATTCATGAGAGCGCGCCTCGCATATGACAGGGAATCCCTCCGCGCCGACTGAATATCGCCCCATGCAAGGACTTTGGTAATCGTGGTCATCAGGGACTGGAGTATAAACTCAACTTGAGTCCATTCCCGTGACAAGATTACGTCCTCACGATGCAGTGGTTGCGTCCGTGTCTGGGCTTCCAATTAGATGGTGTGATGCACAGGTGATATTGTTGACGCTATGTAACTTGGAGTCACAGTAGACGCTGGAAATTCTACATACCTGTTGAACTCTCCTGTTGAGGTGAGTGATTCTCTGGTGTATATTCTTGTAATTGCTGGGTCTGCTGTCTTGAGTCGCTATGAGGGAGTGCTGTTGTTGATAGTCCAAGGCTAGATCTTGAACCTCAGCAAGCTCCAACAACACACCCAACATTGCATCGCTTGGTTTCTCATTCAAGGTCGGCGAAATGGTTCTCAAATCAATGTCGAGACACGAAAACAATGCTTTCCTGCCTATTGATGTGGAAAGGACTTTATCCAGAATGAAACACTTGGCTAGTACAAGGCGCAGTGTGTCAAGATCCTCGGCTGGGACACTTCCCGCAGAGAGAGTCGGACTCAGAGCGGCAGATAAGTTACAAGCCTTTGTATGCAACTCCCAACTCTTTCTCAAATCTCCGACCGTGTAACATAGGGAAGCCTAGATATCACTTGGTCAGTTCTTATCTCGGCGGCTGACTCTAGTCCCATTTTGTGACCGGGTCGCGAGAGGTTCTTGATGACTTACGCCCGTAACAAGAGCTTGCAACAGCGACATTGTGTTCTCACTCTTTTCATCAATGTGCTGGAGTGCCAACATGGCGTTGCGTCGATATCTTGTTTGCAGTTGGTTAAGATGAGGTCCCAATAATCCAGCCTTGCCGTTATTGTTGGACTGGAACAGTTCCATAAAAGTAAAGGCCAAAAAGTTGACGCAAACAAGATAATGCAACCTGGTCTGTCCGTGAATGGTGCAATCCAGAAGTCGCAGGGCCATTTTCTCGAGCGAAGATCGAGGTACGGCCATGGCCATGTCGATATAGTATGCGACCGCCACATCCTGGCACTCTTCTGTAGAGGTATCGGCGTCAGCGAGAAATACAGCGTGTCAGATTATCAAGGCCACACCTTTTAATGCCATGTGGATGGTATCGGCCGGTGGATACTTTGAGGGCTCATAGAAGTTGGGACTCGGGCTACTGTCCATTTCGCCCGTTCCATCCCACTCTTTGTCGCAGCCCATCTGCTTCGCGCGAGACGAGGCTGACTCTAGCACAAGGCGGCGACCCGCGTCCCATTCGCGATTGCAGCGAATTTCTGTTTGTAAATAGGTCACTGCCACCCAAGACGGTCCCATGACTTCCCCGGTCGTGTCGCTCTGTGTTTCCAACCATGTTTGTACAGTGTCATCGTGTCTGGAGCCGACGCGTTCTAGAAGTACTGTTGGGCGCTTAGACGGTCGCGGAATAACAGATGAGGTTGATTCGCGCAAATTTTTATCTTTTGGCGTGTTTGTGAACCGGCTTTCTTTGCATGGGGGGGGGCTTCTATTCCGCTTTTTGCTTGCCTCCATCTCCATGCCATCGTTTGCAGATTCTGTCGCCTCGGGTTTATCCTCGGAGATTCTTCGTGTTGAAGTTCGAAGGGCTTCTTCCAGCTGTGCCAAGCGATCAACGACGGTGCCAAGACGATCACTAAGAATGCGGTTAGGTTCTTTCTGTGAATCGCTGAGGGTGGGATATACTAATCACCGGCGCTACGCTGTTTGTAGCTCGCTCTCTGCCGTTCACGAAGGCAAGGGACAACCGCATCGACACAGTTCGCACAAGGGTCGCTGCGGTCGCATCGTATCTGTTTGATACCCAGCATTAGTATGGTACGCGCGCGCTATCTACAGGTTTGGTTGTGAATGATATGATGCAATCAATTACCTTCTTCCGGTGGCACAGATCACACTAGATAGGAAGCATTAGTCTGCTGTCTGATGTTTATCATTGTCTTGTCCGACAAAGAGACGACGTACCGCAGGCAGAAATAGAGAACCTGAAGCTGCATCGGGCATGATTACTAAATGTACAGCGATAAATATAAGGCCGTTCTCGGGCACGAACAACAGAAGCACGAGGCCTTGGACCCTATATGTACACATCAATTCGGTCACAGCGGCAACTACAAGCAGGGGCAAAGCGGGGAAGTTACCCCACATTGTTTAAGCCGACATCGTATTGGTCTGGGTTGGGCAGGGGTGCTCGAGCCCCGGAACGGAATCATGACGGAATTGCACCATGTACGTCCGAGCACCTCCCAAGATATGTCAATATCCAAAGAAAGAGAAGCCATCTAGTAAGGCCAGTTTAGTACATTTGCAGGCTTTAATCATGTTATTTGTTTCATACGGTTCGGCACAAGGCCACGACGCAGCACCCGAGGTGTTATCGTGGTATGGGCGGTTCCGGCGTGTTTGGAGTTCCTCTCAAGGTGGCGTCCCACCCTAGAGATAACAGGCAGATCATTGCAATCCCCTCTTTGGCGCGCCCCCTTCCCTGACTCAAGTGGTTCAGACGGTATTTGTGGAGTGGCTAATGTGTGTGAATTTATTAAAGTGTTATGATGAACCTACCATCTTTTACCGTACGTACGTGGTATCTGTCTGTCCTATGACAACCCGACCATTTGAGGCCCGATGGGCGCTTGTGCGTTAATCCTTGAGGGATGCAATCAGAAAGAGGCCAATTTTATTGCTACACACGATGCCGTTGATACCTCAATGATAACTACAGTCTAGTCTCACTCTCCTCTTTCCTCAACATGAAGCTGCTGGCAACATTTTGAGAACAACTCTCTATTCACATCATGGGCCTTATCAGGTAGCACCTGGCCGTTGTACGGCTTCCCAGCGTCGTGAATCAGCGCCTCGATCCCATTTCCACTGGCAAAGCTCCAGAAGCGTACATATTTGCTCTTGAAACTAATTGCAAATGCGTGGTTTGCCCCAACAAAACAAGTCTCGCCTGGGGTAATAGAGGCTTCCTTGTAACCGTCCACTGATACGCCCAAAGTACCTTCAAATACCACAAAACAATGATGCACCTCGGGAAAATTGAGTCTTCTCGCCAAAAGCGAAGGCCCATAAATGGACGAAGACTCGATGCTAGAGATTGCAAACTTCCCGGCGCTTTGTTTGGTAGTTGCAAATGGACGGGACATGACTCCCCCAAGCATCCATCGAGGACCCTCGTTTGCTCGAAGATAGTACGGCTCTAGGCCATCTGGAAGCTTCACGTCTTCTGGGGACCACTCGCCCACTTCGCACGCAACATGGTCCGGGTGAGGAATGAGATCATACTCTTCTTGGAACTTTTCCATTCCTAGCTCCATGATCTTTGGCATCAGGATTCCAATCTGGTCCCTGGTGTCGAATTCTGGCATCACCAGCCCGTCGTACGGTTCAGAAGCAAACCGGAAAAAGTCGACCCAATTTCCCGGGGTGATGAGATCCACAGCCTTTGTGACCGGTCCTATGGGCATCGGCTTGTGTAAGATTTTCTTTGTCTCGGGGATCAGTATCAATTACTTCAAGGTAGGCGGGATTCACAAGTTACCGGTGGGACAGAAGCAAAGTCTCCGGGACCCAAGATTCGACACTTATCATGATTCCAAAGCTTCATGTAGCCATCGGAGACCAGAAAAATATCATGAGCTATCTCGTGGTGGTGAAAGCCAGGTGTATCTCCGTTCACGGCATCGTAGGCAAAAACCGCCATGGCCCCATTGGTTTGCGACTGCGATGCAAAGATGCGGAAAACACTGTTGCTCCCGGGGATGCAGATCTTCTCGCCCTCTAGCTGTGGGATGACATAGCTACCACCGGACTTTGGGGGTGTGTTGACTCGTGGGAGCGACATGTTGCTACTATTTGGTTGGGAGGTCGTGAGACGCGAAATTGATAGCATGGTGCCACAGCTGAGAACGGTCCAAAGATATCAACCCTATTTACAAACTGACATGGAAGGTATCGGGTGCTGCTCTAATGCAGGGAACTGAGGCGCGCTATTCCCTTCTTGATCGGATTCCGGTCCGTCCGCATGACGGGGCAAGCCTTGAGATAAGCCGTGCAAGGGTCGGAATGGATCCCGGCCGCATTTTCAAACCTGCTTGATGTCCGTTGTTCCCTCGCTGAGCCGTATCCCGGCCAAAACCCCAATATTCCGCTATTTTCCTTGCATTGCATTCGGTGCCGCCCAGGTAAGGTTTTAATCACACAACCCTCTTGTATTCGTCTTGGTGCCGTACACTTATTATGTCCTCGCTCAATGATTGTTTAATCTTCCTTGAGAATTCGCAAACATGTCGGCTATCAATTTGAACGCGACGTTTTCGCTCGCTACCAATCAGTTCTTTGAACAAGGTCTGGCAACCATACCACAAAAGCAACAGCTGATCACGGCACTCTGGTTTTGCGCTATATTTGCGTTCAGCGTGGCAAGCCTAGTGATTCGGCACGCCAGGCTTGGACTAAAAGTCCCAGTCCTTTTTCAAAATGAAATTCGTAATGGGAAATCTCGGGCCAAGTTATATTCATTCAGGTCCAGAGACACCCTATGCAAAGGATATAAAACAGTGAGTACTCGTCCGTGATGAAAACGATCCGTGGCCGAACCATTTCTCACAATCCCAGTTCCCTGATCAACTGTTTGGTGTGACGACAACAGACGGTATGGTATTGTGTCCTACGCTGTACAGGCAGTCTCGTTTTTGGAATCGTGTTGCGAACATCACCAGGATGACGAACGTGCTAATATTTAGAAAACCTCAGGTGTCAAACTCATTTTACCACTACGGTTAGTGGATGAATTAAGAAGTCACCCGGCTCTTAGCTTCAAAGCCTCAATTGATAATGTCAGTGTGACGAACACAGCTTTATCATATTTCTCCTCTAATTCTGACCTAAGGACACCCAAGCCCGATATACTCTTTTTGCGGGAGCCCCAGACCATCTAGTGGATACAATCAAACGCCAATTGAATCCGTCTATCAGTCAGTGGCTCCAGCGGCTCGATAAATTCTGCCACAAAATTTTAACCCACTCCAGATCAATATGTACCGGTTCTACACATCCTGATTCAGGAGAAAATAGCAACCATTTTTCGACAACACGACGGTACGTGAACTTCTCAGGGTCGAATCCTGCTCCGTGGTACTGATTCAATCTAGATTGGACGTCAGTGAAGATCCATCCCTTATTACTACAGTTGATTTCGGCCTCCTCCACCCGCGTTTTCCACAGCAAAGCGGCCAGTGACAGCCCTGAGTGGCTCGAGGTTGTCATGACCTATCTGCAAACAGTCAGTAGCTATGCACAGGCCCTGAAAGTCTGGCCACCATTTCTTCGCCCTGTAGTTTCTTGGTTTCTCCCACACGGTACCGTTATCGCAAAAACACGTCGGAAAGTTCGTGAGGTCGTCCGCAAGTCACTGGAGAGAAAGGACTCCCTAGGCGGGAATTTAGAAGACCCTCCTTCAATGTTGGATCACATGACCCAAGGCAGGAACGCGGAAAAAAGACACGACCTAGATGAACAAGCCATATATCAGCTCATTTTAGTAGCTGTGGGCAGCATCACAACTCTCGCCACAACCACTCAGTGTGTATACGACCTCGCAACTCATGCCAAGCTCATTCCAATTTTGAGAGACGAGATTGCCGCCGTTTTCCAGGAAGCAAATGGAAATCTCACCAAGAGACACTTGGATGCCATGGTAAAGCTTGATAGTTTTATCAAAGAGTCCCAACGATTTTCGTCCCCAGACCTCAGTTAGTGCCACCATTTGCGCGTATACTGTATAGTCTTCCTTGGGAATCTTGTTAATACCTTGCAGCGACTTTTCAGAGAGCAGCAACCTCACCTTTCACTCTTTCCGATGGCACGTACATTCCGAAAGGAACCCGAATGGAAGTCCCGACTTGTGCTATCAATATTGATGAAGTACTCATGGAAAATCCCCACGAGTTTGACGGGTTGCGCTTTTATCACATGCGCCAACAGGCCGGAGAAGAGAACAAGCATCAATTTGTCCGAGTAAGCAAAACTGATTTGGCGTGGGGATTTGGTAAACATGCCTGCCCAGGGAGATTTTTAGCTCATGTCCAAACCAAACTTGTACTCGCTGAGTTGATATTACGATACGACATCTTGAATCTCCCAGGAACCTCGAGGAACATAAACCAAGAGTTTGAGACGCTTGTACGTTTCTTTCTTGCTTTATTAAGCAGCCTTTACTCACCATGACAATGCATAGGTCGAGCCGGACCCAGACGGAAAGGTGATGCTGAGAAGCATTCCGTGTGCATCAGATTGAAGACTTCGAATGATTGATATATGTCCAACTCTTTAATCAGGGGGTCGGGCACCCTGAATGGTTCTTTTTGATGCAGTGTTGACGTGGGTTTGTCGCTGGATTTGACGGCTATAGATAGAGTCCTTCAACGTGGCGAAATCCAATGACACGAGTAAACGTGTCCAGATGTGATCTACGAATATCTTCATCATCATCCAGCGCAGTGTGTTGCAATACATTCACGGATCAAGGATATACGAGCCGCGATCAAAGAACCGAATATTCCTACCGAAAGGCCCTCAGGTGCTCGCGCTGCATGGCAGTCATGTAGGCTCGCATGAAATTTAGCTCTTACTAAAAGTTCACGCAACAATATTCCATACGCCAGGCAATTTACACCAAGTGTCGGTGTTCAGGACGGACGAGGATGCATCAATGTCTCAGCGGGTCCTACATTCCTCATTAAATGTGTGCTACTATTCTAACCACTCATCAAACCAACGAACCGCCTGGATAAACGCAGATTCCTTCGCAAATCTCTTTTGTCGATCTTTCAGATCGGTGCGGACTGCGAACCCATGCTCGCAGTTTCCATAGCATGACAGCTGGTAAGGAACATCCTTGCGCTGAAGAATCCCCGCTGTCTCATTTCTCTTATCCAAGTCAAAAGTTTGGTCAATTTCTGCATTCCACATGTTAGTTCGAGCATACCGCGATTATGCCTGGTTAGATATCACTTACCAGCGGCCGCAATGCTCAAAGGACATGTGACAGCATCCAACTCTTCAGCCTCGACAAATGCCGGATGAGCAATGAAGCCGGCAGATAACCCTTTGCCGTCATTGAGAAATCGCACAACTGTTTTCGCGCCAAAGCAAAACCCTGCACCAGCTATGCTCTGCACGCCCAGGTTTCTCCTCGTTGCCTTGATGATTGTTTCGGCGATCGGATCGACGCGGTCGGGAAGGTGGTTCTGCAGCCATGCCATCATGTCGAACCCGTCAAATCCGTCTTCGAGAAGACGTTGAGGGACCGGGTCTCCATCAAACTGGTCCGGAACAATGGTCAAATAACCAGCAGCGGCGAACTCATCGGCAAGACTACCCTCATGCTTAAGCAGCCACCACATGATAGGGGTGCATCAAAACTTACAGTTGAGCATTGATAAGATCTGGACCGAATATATCGGTGAAAAATAATATTGCTCGTTGCGGCGGTTTTTGTAGCGGAGATGACATATAACATTTGACTACCGCACATCAGCAACCTCGTTTGGGGGGAAGGATATTTCACTTTTTAGAGTTGGAATTTGTAACATACTCCCTTCGATCACTGTAAATGTTCCTTTTGGTGTTCCTTCATGCTTGTGACCCCGAATACAGCAGGTCGTTGGTGGATGGGAAGCCATGGAGTAATTTACACAAATATGATAAAATTTAACAACACCCGAATTATAACAATTTAATCTCAGCGATTCGTATAGTCCTAGTTTGATCTTACAGGATGTTCTTTCCGATCATCAACAAGTCAAACACTACACTGCTGTTTATATTTAATAATACTAACGACAGTCACACACACTCCCAACGTGGCTTAGCCCACTTCCATTTTGGATCGGCTTCCAGGGCAAGCCCAATGGACCACTTTGCCTATTCTGTTCGGCTTCTGTGCCCGAAACCTCGGATATTATACCAATCGCGTCTCCGACAAGGGGGAAATCCGATATCCAAGGAACCCGGAAGCCACCTAGCGAGATCCACCACGGTCGACTGAAGAGTTGACAGGATCCTGCCGGCTAATGTGGTAGATTGTCAAATTATCATCGCCCTGAATCTAGGTTCGATCATTACTTTTCTCGTTTGCGTTTAAGTCATCTCTTTCCATGTCTCACACCTCATACCTTTCAACACCGTGTATCGACAGTTTAACTCTCCTCACAGTATTCTTCATCAATACCAAACTTGGAAAAAATATTACACCATGGTTCAAAACAAATGTCTAGTTTTCGCAAGCATTCCCCAGGTAGAACCTGTGCCTGGGGAGCATATCCAAGTTCACACTCATCACTTCGACGAGAATGCAAACCCTGATGGCTTTACGGCCCAGGTACTGTATGCCTCGTTCGATCCATACTTACGACATCGGTTAGTACACCCTAGAGAGGCTCGGGACGGTTTTGAGCCTCTACCTGTTGGGAGCATTATTCCCAACGCGGTGCTTGTCAGGGTCAACAAGTCGAACGTGACAACTTTGGAGCCCGGCACGCTTGCCGTTGGTATGGCACCAATTCAAGAGCACATATCTGTAACGAGAGATCAAGCCTTTCAATTCTTCCCCATAATCAACCCCCTTGGGCTAGCAGCAAAGTTGTTTTTGGGTCCATTAGGAATGCCGGGATTGACTGCATATGCAGCGCTGTACGAGGTTGGAAGGCCGCGTGCCGGCGAAACAATATTTGTATCTGCAGCCACGGGTGCCGTGGGCCAGATGGTAGGCCAGCTAGCAAAGCGTGAAGGCTTGAGGGTGATTGGAAGCGCAGGGAGCAATGAGAAGGTAAAAATATTAACCGACGAATTCAAATTCGATGAGGCATTCAACCACCGGCATGGGGAAATTGATAACCAATTGAAGCGCCTAGCTCCACATGGTATTGACAGTAAGTGTTCATTTGATCGGCGCGATGTGCCCTTGGAAACTGATACAGTCTCAAATCGATGTAGTTTACTTCGATAATGTCGGAGGCGAACAACTCGACGCGGCCATAAACAATCTCAAAGAGTTGGGCAAAATAGGTATGAATCCAATGTTTGAAATGAGATGTCTGAGCATTATTAACTTTCCATTCATTCATACAGTTGCTTGCGGGTATGCTTCTCAGTATAGTGTCCCCAAAAATGAGCAGTACGCTCTACGCAACTGGAGCCAGGTAATTGGGAAGCGTATAACCTGGCGGGGGCTGAACATTCTCCAAGATGGACTTGCTAACCAATATCGTCAAGAACATCTAGAGAAGGTAAGCAAGTGGCTTTCGGAAGGGAGCTTGAAGGTTGTTTTTGATGAAACGGATGGTATCGACAATGCTCCAAAAGGTCTTACTGCCCTATTTGCTGGGAGGAATATCGGGAAAAGTCTTCTACAAATGGAATGATTTTATTAAACGCTTGAGGAATGAGAGCTTCTTTTTACCTGTAATATAGAAACAAGTATTATGTGGTATTACCTGTGATCTATAACCCGGGTAGATTCTTTGTTCTCGCGAGCGGTAGTGAGCTTCTGTTGTCGCGAGCGGGAGTGAGCTTGTGTCTACGTGGAGACTGTCGATGTGGAGATGCCATCCCCTCCCTCGTTCCCTGTCGATTACTCTGGTCAGGTCTGGGTTCTAGAACCCTAATTATCTTTTCTACTTATTACTTGGTAGCCGAGGGAGTGGAATAAAATAAAGCTATTATAAGATATATCTATGGTAGGAACTAGAAATCTTATGGTATTATATAATTAAACTATAAAATTAGGTGTACTTATTTTGTCGGAACATTGAATTCATCACAAAGGGATTATAGTCATCGAGGCCTGAGGCACCGGCTAGGTGCCTAGTGTGAAGGCGGCAGGAAGCGAGATCAAGGGCATCACATGACCTACTCACAACAACACCAAAAAAGGGGCTCTCTTTAGCTTAGTTAGATAGAACAAGAACAACTCAATCATCATTCGAAGCAACAGACCATACGGCAGCAGCTGCTATATTTGTGACCTTAACTGCGTCATCCCTGACCCCGGGAATTTACCCACATATTTATTAGGAGGAGTATAGGGTAATTAAGCTACTCCTTTTTATAGTATAAATATATTATAGATTATAAATTATAAAATAATAATAAGAATAAATATGTGAAGGGCTGGTCCTGGGTTTGTTTAACCTGAAGGGTGCTCCAGCAGCATAGAAAGTGGCTATTACCTTCTGGGGTCCTGCTGCTAAACATGAGTTGACTAAGTACCAGAGCTCTCTGTTTGATGCATAAAGGTAAGCATCTAGCTCTAACTTGTCTCTCATCTGCTGTGACCACGTTGGATACTCGCGGCGGTCACCTGAAAACTTTGGTGGGTCCGGAAGTGGCTTCCGCTTCAAAGGGGACTGCCGAGGGACATTGGTGTCCAGCCCGATTGAACCCAATAATTCTGCCTTGACTGGGGCCCTCGGGCTCTCCTCAGGGCGATTCTGTGGCGGCATCGAATTCTCTGCTGTATTACCCTGTTGGGCTCTTAACTGCGCAATCTGCTCATGGATTGGGATTAAAGCCATACTTAATCCCTGTTGTATGAGCTGTGCTAGCCACTGTTGGGTTGCCTCATCCGGCGCCGAGCTGCTAGATCCTTGATCCGCTATTGTGCCTGCGAACGTCTTGACTGATAGTTTGCGTAGAAATTGTTTGAGCTTTAGATATGTGAAGGGCTGGTCCTGGGTTTATTCAACCTGAAGGGTGCTCTGTATTAGTCTATCTAAAGCTAGAGAGGAAAGGAAAGAAAGGCGATCAGAAGAAATGTATTCTTCTGATTATATATGCCTTGGTGTGCCCTCGCTACCGAAGTGGTCAGGAAGCTTAATCTAGGTGGATACAGCACAGCCGTATCCTTCAACCAGGCCTCAGCCTGTGACAATATCTTTGTTCTTGCTATTCAGGTCTTGCAACTGGGTCCAATGTATTCGGGTATGCATGAATAGGTCTTTATGACTGACATGAATAGGCTTATGTGGCTGACATGAATAGGCTGAGACTCTCAGCCTATGACACCAGGTTATGTACTGTTGTCGGGTCCAGTATAGTTGAGCCCAATGTCCCCAGGCCTTTCAGCCTGTAATAGTCTCTAATACATCTGACAGATATGTTGTATCCAGACGAGCTGTTTTACCTCGATTCAAGAGGATACTAGTTTTTTTGCCCGTCCGTAATAGGGCTAGGACATAACAGGTATGTCGGCGGAAGAATTAAGCATCGGTATACTTGGTTATTGGTTTTCAGTTTTCAGTTTTCAGTTCTCAATTCTCAGTTCTCAGTTCTCATCTTAACTATACCCTCCACTTCTTATATTTCCCTATAAACCGTTGCCTTTGAACTGAGAGGATTAGCAGTACTTCTTACTATTTCGCTCTAGCCCTTTGGCTCGGTATTATCCAGAACAATGACATTCCGCCATTAACATTCCATTCTCCTCCCATGCTTGAACAAATAGGTACAAGCTAAGCTTTATAGTACATCCGGACAATCAGAATCTATCTCCGGGCTACAGGAATAGAAGGCCTCTGACAGCTCTCAGGTGAATATGCCAGGTCTGTGGCATATAATAGAGTTGAACTCAATTATAACATAGTAGCTTTTTTATTCCGGCCTTTTCCTACTCACACCTCTCACTTGTATATATACTTGCCTATTATTTATACCATTGGAAGCTAGCATATAAATAATAAAAGGCATTATACTAAATAGAGTCTTATTAAACAGAAATAAAGAAATTTAAAAATCATATCCATGGCAAACAGGTGCGCCATTCAATTCCCATATATTGGACAAGAAAGCTATAGAGGTAGACAAATTCAATGCAGAGTATTTTTCTAACCCAATAATACTAGTAGCAATAGGAATAGAACCATACAAGACTTAGAAATTCCAATATAGGATACTCCCAAACTGATTCTCTATTTGGATAAGGTTTTCTCATGGATTTTCAGCTTATAATACTTCTTCCTTTGTTAATAAGGCAAAAGCATTATATTGCCTAAGGTCCAGGCAGAAATCCATATTCAACAGCCTATTCATCGCCATAAACCTTATAAAGAGATATATACAGAATAAATAGGGAATTAAGCAATTACATACACGTAAAAACAAAGAAGAGGAAATATGTTATTAGCCTTTTATCAATACATATACACCCATCTAGCATCGCAACTCACGGGCTTAAAAGACTTTGTCTATCGGGATATATTTTCTAGTGGTAATAGTCAATATCAATACAGAGCATCAATAAGAATACACCAGGCTTTCATCCTAGATTTACTAGACGATTGGTTAATTAACGACCCTACAAATCAACAGCTGGCTTATTAAACAACTAAATATAGATTATCTCAATAGTCTTACGCAACCCTTAGGGTAACGGGCAGATCCAACAGACCTACTTTCAACAGCTTCAAGCCAAAAGTCACATACAAATACCATCAACCTCGGGTAGAAAGACCATCTTACGATAACATGACCTGCAGCCTGCGGTCACCAGCTATATCTGATGACGGTGGCCAAGACCGCCAAGTCACGAATAGCTTCAAACCTTAGATAATGGTCACCGGTGGCCACAGCAGCAGGCTACAAGGGACCCAGCTAGAACCCTCAATTAACAAGACAAGAGCTTCTACATACATCTAGATTCATAAGTAGTAACACCAAACCTAACAAAGCTTTGCGAGTTGCATCACCAGTTATGATTCCAGATGTATGTAGAAGCACTTGATTTCTGTAACTATAAAAGGGATCTATCCAGGGCTCTTATAGCTGCTATTGCTCCTAGCCGTCGGAGGCTGCCGTTGGGAGCGGCCGCAGGCTTCGGTTTAATAAGGTTCGATCGACATGACGATCGCGACTAAAGCCTGATGCCCAATCGGCTGGGCCCGGCAGGGCCTATGGTCAAAGGATTAGTAAAGAAGGCTTATATGTTATTTAGCATAGTATTTTGGGGCCAACTACAGCTATAACCATCTTCCTTTTACCAGGCCTTCCACGGGCTACTTCCCAAATGGCCGCGCAGCAATAGCAGAGAGGGTATAATAGCTATTCTTAAAATATAAGCACATTATTTACATTCTCATTTAAGCGGGATCTATTTTGTATATCAAAAGGAGGGATGCTGTCTGGGTTTACAGAACTCATACATAATTACTAAACTTAATAAAGCTCTTGCTACTCCAGTAGGAGTTTTCTTCTTTATATCCGGCCGTAACCTTCCAAACAGTTATTATCCGCAAAGTGGCCAGCAAAGGCTTCCCCTAACAGCAGCTACCAACAGCAAGTTTATACAGGGAAAAGTCAGACCCCCGGGATAGGCACACCACAGGGGACAGTATAAGCCAGTCTATCACTAGTAACCATGCTACTATACTCAATTCAGGGAAATAATTGCATTCCTTTGCCCTCACACAGCGCACCCGGCATTTCATAGCCCTGCACTCTAACAGAGAGTCCAGATTCATGCTCAATGCTAATCCGATGTTACTTTTTAGCTGCTGCCAACTCTAAATATCTCTACACAAGCACAACAAGGTAGCATTACTTTCACTACTATCTTTATTTACCAAACCACGCTAGTTTTACCACGCCCTTGTTCTCACCTAGTCCTAACATTAGTATTCCCTAAGGCCATGACTACAAGCAAAATCCACAATGGAAGTCCACGCCCCCTGTTTTCTCTAACAATATCCTGAGGCAGTGTATCATAAGCTTAATTGCAAGCGCAGAATACTTCGTCGACCGCGACATCCTCGAAGTCAAAGAAGGATTTACTCTAGGTTCACAAGTGATAAAAACCTCCTGTATGCATCAATTAAACGAATAATGAATCTAAACGCGAAGAATTAAACAATCCGGATGACGAGACGCAATCTGCAAGGAAGATCGATCACGCTGACGAACCAGAGCCTCCAACTAAAGGAAGAGATCAAGGCACTGCAGGAAATAGTCAACAAAATCGAACAGGCCTTGCGTCAAGACTCTTTTCAGGCGGAAACAATAACAAAAATAGTCAACGAGGCCCAAGAAATAACTACTGACATTTCAAGGAGGATAAATAGAGATCAAGCTTCGGTGGAAGAGCCAGATGAGGTTATAGATGATAATTAAGCACATAGGGAAGCAACCGCTAATTACATCCCAAGAGCTTCAGAAATACCTTCACGGTTTATCAAGGATTTTACTAGTTTCAAACTTAAGTCAATGCACAAGCAGACAAGTATCTTATACTTAGCTGGCTACCATAAACTCAGCATCATTGGAACATCCATTCTTACAATAGTAATGCGTGTATAGGGATCTCTTTCGACTACACGCAACACCAGGGAGCACGGATTTTCAATAGCACCAACACAATTTCTTTCTATATCATCAACGGCCGCAGCGGAATTCACATCAATAGGTAGACAGCTTCAGCTTAATAAATCATGCTTAAAGAGAAAAATAAAGCATACAAATTGCAAGGGTCGCCACTACCACAAGCTACCAAAATATGTCATGGCAATGGGGCGGCTAACCCGTATACTATGCTGGGTAATATTAGGGCAATACACACATATGGGTATAATCCGAATTCTCAGCCGCATAATTTCGCATGTGCACAACCCCTGTAGATTTTCCGCAGGCTCATTATCAGAGGCCCTTGAGGTTATCGCTGGCGCATTGGTTATTAGAAGCTAACACAGCAGGCCCGACCATCCCGAATCTTCTTCCGAAAAAGGCATTACCCAACAATAACTATTAAGCAGACCCATTTGCGGGGCCATCGCACAACGACCCCGCCTATAGGTTAAAATTTTCGCGGTCTAGAAAAGTTAGCACAAATGTAATCAGGAGACCGCTTGTTTGCCACGTTCACTCCCAATGCCAGGACATGGTAAAGGGAAGTCGAGCAAAAGCAGGGCTCCGCCCAATATACATTAAGACCAAGAATAATGTTTTTTTTATCACAGCAGCTACCTATTACTTACAAAAAAAAAAAAGAAAAAAAAGGCAGTAGGATCAACCGGGTGATCTAGAAGCCAAGCCTTAATGGTGGCACACAAACAACACTCCATAGATTTGATTATGCGAATCTTTTCATTCAAACAAAAAGAATCCAAATTAATCTCCGCTACAAATGGTTGTGCAGCATAAAATAAGAGTTGTATTTAGTAATTAATTCCTTACCACCAAAAATACTTTATTAAGAGTTATCGGCTGCAATGCTTGGTATTTAGTATTCAAGGCTATAATTCTCTTCTATTAATAAGAAGCATTCACCTACAAAGAAAACAGGGGCACTAGATGCTATAATAGCCCTTGTGGATCCTCGTACATATATACTCGGCGGATGGATAAAGTAATAGCAGGCTTTTGCTCAATAAATCCTTAGTACAGCTATTAAATAAAAAAATAGCAGACAGAATAGATATCATACTTAGTTATCATTATTATTAGGATGAACAGCTGGTATTGGTTCTGGCGTAAGATTTGGCATCATGAAGTCAAAATCTACTATTAATAATAAATTCCCTAAAGATTCCTTATTAAGGAGAGCTAAGGGTTCAAAATTAATAAGCTTACATACCCAATCTATTTGGGTGCTAACTAAGTCATCTGGGCTTAGTAGACCTAATAAACTTAAAGGTTATGTTTCCTCACAAGGCCTTGTTTGTTAGTCTCCAAAATCGCAAAAGGCACCCTCAAGGGCTAAATTTATAATAGCGAAAAAGGTCTCTTTCAAGTTCATAACTATTTTGCCGGAAAGATTTGCCCAAGCTTCATTTGCCACGGTTACAATAAGATACTATTTCAGCTAATCATCTTGGTAATCTAGCCATATATCAGTCACAACAAATAGCAAGTACGGACTTACACACACTTACAACAGCTCGGAATTAGTTCTTTGGGAAATAAGATGGAATATACTTTTAACCCACCGGTCCTCGTCCAATTAGTTTGCATCTTTAAGCTTGCGTATCCTCAAAGCCTTCTTCTTATCTTTATTTATATACTTATGCTCTTATGACTTAATACAATTTATCTTGGTTAGGTAGTCCTATAGCTGAGTTTTGATTTGGGAAAACTTAAAGCACTAATCGCATTGGAGTTTTGTTGTTTTATATATATAATAGAGATTTTCTCCATATTTATAAAACTTATTAATATCCTATTATAAACAGCAAACTACTACGGGTAGTATACTTACTTAACTCTATAAATAGTAGATCAACCAGGGCTACTATACGATCGTGATAATCAATGCTTATTGGGATTATATTAATAAAAGGAACATGCTAGCTTCTTAGCTATATGGCCTAATACCTTGGATCATTTTGGCTGGTTATTAATATTATATATGTTATTATCCTTATTTGGTTGAGATTAGGAGCTATTTACTACCTCTTTATATTTCGCCTGGGTTATATGTGTAACGATCTAGCCGATTTCCCAAGGGATAAACTAATTAGAAGGTAGGGTTTATATTAGCAGAAAGATTAGAGTGTATATAGTAGTACTAAATAATAAGTTACTTATTTATAAAGAGGTATTATATTTGGTAATATATTAATTAGTGATTGATATAACTAAGTTATATTAAAAGCTAATTAAGACTATTTCTTATAGTATAATTTAATCTATTTATATACTTCTAATTATATGGCTTTATAATAATAGATATTAAATAGTATTAATTTAATATTATTTAATAATAATATTTAGAAAAGTTAAATAAGACCTATTTAATTCTTTTTAATTAGCTAAAGTAGATTATGGGATAGATAATTATTAAATGAGATTATCTTATAATTAAGTATACTATATAGGTATTTTACCTATTATAATTGCCTTAATTAGGTATAGATTATAATATAATATCTTTTTTTTATTAGTCTTATCCTTAAGGCTAGTTTATTAAATTGCTTTTTTATTATAGTATAGATAATATCTAATTTAATCCTTTAAATAATTTTTTATACTAATATTATATTAGGATATATTATTAAATCCTCTTCTTATCCTAAGATAATAGAATCTTATTATAAAGATATTATAAAATTAATTAATAAATTTAGATTTAAAATACCTTAGTATTTTATATATTTTTAAGCTAGGAATCTTTCCTATCTTATTACTAAAGAAAAGAATTACTATAAGTTCTATATAGCAAGAAAATACCTAGGATATAATTATAATAGTATCTCTGCTTAAGCCTATAAGTATTTTTGTTTTTTTTATATAATTTTTATATTTAATCTTTTTAATTAAAAAAGTATTAAAATAAAAGGATTATATAGAGAAGAAGAAAGAGAAAGTAAAGGCGGATTTAGTAGAGGCTTTAGCCTGTCTATAGCAGTTGTATTCCCAGGAATACCATCTCCATAAGAAGGTAAAGAAAATGATTGTATGAGGTTATAAAGATTTAGATAAGCTAGAGGAGAAGAAGTATATGGAGTTATTAGTATTATTAGAGATCTAATTACTAGAGGATTATGGGGTTATTAATTGGAATACCATAGATTTTCCTTTTGCTTCTTTTAAAGAAATACTTCTAGTATCTTTAAATAATATATTAAATTCTTAGTAGGTTCCTATATTATTTTCTTATATTCTTTTTATTTAATCTTAAAGTATTTATCTTCTTATTATTTAAGGATTTTTTTTATTTTCTATTATTTCTTAATATTTTTAATTTATAATTTATACTTAGGTTCTATACTAACTTAGATTCTATTATTAGGTTCTAGTAAGGAAATATAAAAGACTAGATAGCTCTTAATATTACTTAGGAGGTCTAGTTTATAATTATTTTCTAATATTTTTTTTTATTAGATAGGATTTTATTTATATAAAGTTTAATTTTTTATTTTATTATTTTATTAAGAGATTTTTTATTACTAGATAGATTATATCTTCTTCTAAAAAAAATAATTCCTTTAATCTTTTTAAATTATAATATTATTTTATTATATTATATATAAATTTAAATTTAATTTTTATTTCTTTATATAATTTCTTTAGATTATTGGATTTTATTATAGCTTTTACTTAGAAAGTACCTTCTAAAGAAGCTTAGTAAGTATTAAGAGTAATGTTATACAGCCCAAATGGATATATAGTCATGTAATAAATCTGTCCTTTAAAAGAACTAATTCATTTATTAAGACAGAAGGACAAGCAATTTAGTTTATATCACCAGACCTACAAATATTAATACCATAAGCCTTATATTAAACTATAAATACTATAACTTATAATACCAATCCTCTATGCACATTATAGAGGTAAATCCACTGGGGTTACTATATAATCTATTGCCCAAATAAACAATAACAAATAATAGCAATTACTTAAAGACCAACTGACCGCCTTTGGAAGACGGTTCTCGCAAGAGACCGGCCTCTCCCAACAACATTCCGAATACAGCCTAGTAACCAGAGATAATAAGAGAGATGGCATCCAAAGAAAAGGGTAGTCTATCTACCAGGATTAATCCTGGAAAACCCGGAAATGCCCTAGGAGCTCCGAGGAAACCTTAAAAACTTATAGGACAAGAATTTTAGTTTATTTATTAGGTGAATACCTTATTTGGGCTTAGATCCAAAGCTATAGTTGGTAATTGTAGATTATAAAATACCTTTGAATATTATAATGTATAAGTATTATTGTACTGGGGACTGGATGTAATTAATAAAGTAATAAGATTGTTCTTTAGCCGGAAGGATTTATTTTTCTTAGACTAGAGGCTTGAAAACTTTATACTACTATCCCCAAGGTACCTTTAAATATAGGAGATTATTATAAAAGCTATGGCCTTAGGATTAATGGAGCTAGACCCTATTGACCTATGCCTTTAAGAGGATTCTAAAAGTAAGGATTTTGTAAATATTACTATAGGACTATAGGAAGCTTTACTAGAAATATTAGATCCAATTTATAATAGGAAAGGAAAAGATCCTATAAAACTAGAGAGATTTAGCTAGGAGCTAAGGTATAAGAGCCTAATATTATAATAATAGTAGGGATATGCCTTTTAGGAGTATCCTTCCTATGGAGTATAGTATTTAGTGCACCTATATCCTTATTTACTATAAGCTTAGTACTAGTTCCTATATTTATAAGGAACCTACTCTAGCTTCTATCTAGCACTACTACTATTTCTAATCTAGAATAGCCTAGATTTATCATTACTTAAAGTATTTTAGAGGATAATCCTGAGTAGTCCGGAGGAAAGGCAGATAATAACCCAATAGATGGTCTAATAAGGATTTTTATCCCAATAGAAACTGGATCTGCCTAAGATTCCGCTATTATTACAAGACTTATTCGGGAGAAACCCTTGTTAAGGACTGATGCCACTAGCGCTGGCTTTGTACTATATGCTGAAGGTGGAACTAAAAGTGGAGCTAATCCTGGTTAGCTTTGCTAGAAGAGATAAATTCATCCCAGCAATAGGAGAAATAGCTAGAAACTATGTAGTATTTAGTATAAACTTTAAGTAGCCTCTTTTTGAAGCTTAACTAGAGCTAATTAGGAAATGCCTAGAAGATAGAATTAGAAGAAGATTAAGAATACTTAGGAAAAAGAGGTATTTTACTCTATTTGTAGATAGCAAAAGTAAACTAATAGATATTGGTTTTTTATAGCTAAATACCAAAAATACTGGATTTAACTTATAGAAAATAATATATAATAAAAAACAACTAGCTTTCTATAATATAAATATATAGATTAAAGTATTTACTATTTATTAGGATAATACTAACCTAGTATAATATAAATATATATAGTAATAAGTATTAATTCTTTTTAGAAAAGATACTATAGATTAGTATTATAAAGAACTAGATAATAAAAAAAGGAATATATTTTTAAATAATAATATCTTAGTATTTCTCTTAGCTTTATACTAATAATTTAGGATTAAAATAGAGAATATAACTAAATATCTTTAATTAGTATTTTACTTAAAAAAATAGATTAAAAATAGTAAATCCTTTAAGAAATTTATAATAAAAATCTTTTAAATAGCTAGAATTTAAGATATAACCTCGGACTTAATACTACTATAAATCATCTAGAGTAAGCTAGACCCCAAGCTAAAATCATTATATATAGAGCTAAAATATAATAATAGAAGATTAGAATAATTAAATAAGATTAATACTAAAAGATAAATAATATTAGATAGTATATATCTAAAAGAAAACCCTTTTCCTATAAAAGGAATAACTAAAAAAGTATATATAGCTAATAATAATTCTAGAGAGGATTAAAACCAAGCAAACTAAAATAAGCTATAAGACTATAATAAGTAATCTAGACCATAAAGTAATTAACCTTAATTTAGATAAAATCACCTATTTATAAAATAATCCCGACCTTTCTAAAAGCAAAACTTAAATAACTAAAGATTAAAAGGTAAATAGTAAAAAGAAAAGGTAGATTGGAAATCCTAAGTAAAATAGAAAGAAAAGTAATTATTTACCCAATAATTTTAGAGATTCTAATAATAAAAGTTCCCCTTAAATAAATCCTATTATATAAAAGTAGTATTATATAATAATAATAAAAACTATTAAGCTAAGTAAGAGGAACTCTAGGAAGTAGAATATATTATAATAGCTAAAGGAAAGAAAGAGTTTATTTACTTAGATAATAATTCTATTCCAAATAAGAAAGCAGAAGAATTAGTATTTATTAATTGCTTCTATATAGATAAAAATAGGAAGATCTTCAAAAATAATAATAAAAAGGCTAAACCTAGAAAAAGAGTTATTAAAGCTATTAGAAGATCGGATATAGAAGAGATTCTTAAAACTAGGATAAATATCTACTTAAGGATTAATATATACTTTATTAATTAAGGCAAATCTAACTACATATATCTTAATACCAGTATAACTATTATTCTTGCTAATAGAAAATGGCTTAAGGAGAATACTAAAAACATTTTTATAAGATCCTATTCTCCGAGGATAGTAAATAAAGTCAGATCTAGTATAATTATTACCCAGAAGAGTACCTTTAACTTTTATATCCTAGGATATATTAAAGAAGAAGAAGTTAAAGTATACTTTATAGTAATAGCAGATATAATAAAAAACCTAGTACCTAAACTCCTTTTAGAAATAAACTTTTTATATTAATATAAAGTAAAAATCAATTTTATTAATCTAAGGATTATATTTAGATTAACTAGGAATATAATTACTAATATAAAAATACTTAAATTATATACTTAATTAATAAACTAGAAAGTAATTAATACCCGGATAATTAGTATCCTTGTAAAGAGTAATATATTTATTAAAGTAAGATAAGTAAATATAGGGGAATACTATATAGCTAAAGGAAAAGAAGAGGTATACTACTTTAAACTAAAAAGACTAGGGTATATAATAGTAATTATTAACTATCTTACCCTAAAACTAATTAAATTTAGTAATATAATAAATAAACCTATTATAATTTAAAAGTATAAGAAGCTAGGAAGAATATCTAACTATACTAGCTAAGAATATATATTTCTAATAATAAAAAATATTAATTATAGAAGGCTTTAAGATAAATCTTTTGATTTTATTAAAGCTTTTAAAATAAAAATTAAAGAATTAAATAAAAATAAAGCTAAGAAAGTTAATAGTAATATACCTAGGTATAGAATTACCCAACCCAAAGAGATCCTAATAATCTAGAATAAATTTAGAGTAAATATCTTAAGTCTTAATCTAGAGGCTTTAAGTAAGATTATCGAGCTAACTAACAAATTTGATATCTATAGAGATAAAGGTATAATACTAATATTAAAGGACCTAAAGATAAGAATCAAACTTATAAATAGATAGCAAAATATAAAGAAGACTACTTAAAAATACCTATTAGGGATATGGGATTGAGTATTACTAGATAAAAAGCATAAGGAGCTATATAAGGCTAGTAAGATAAGCTTTATAGAAGAAGCCACTGCAATTATATACCCTATATTTATTATCTATAAAGATCCTTCTAATTGTAAGGGAGGTAGAGTTATTATTGATCTAAGACTAGTCAATAAATTAATAATCCCCGACATATACCTATTGCTAGATTAGTTAGATATAATAGCAGATATATATAGTAAATAGTAATTTTTATTAATAGATACTATAGGATTCTTTTACTAACTCCTAATTTATAGGCTATACTAGAATTAAATGGTTATTATATTAGATTAAGGACTGGAAGTATTAAATATAGTACTTATAAGTACAAAGAATATCCTAGTATTTAGATAGTAATATATAAACTAAATCTTTAAAGAGTACTAGCATTTTATTTAAATCTATATTAATAATATAATCATCTTTTTTAATAGCCTAAAGAAATATATTAAATACCTTAAAATTATCCTTAAAATAATATATAAGAATTAATTATATATTTTAGTAGAAAAATCCTTCTTTATATTTCTAAGTATCTAATTATTAGGATTTATTATTAATAGGAGCAAAATCTATAAGATAGGCAATAGATTAGAAGCTTTTACTAAAATAAGTATACTAATAGATCTTATATTACTTAAAATCTTCTTAGGTATAATAGGATTCCTATAAAGTAGGATCTTATAGTATAATATTTAAATTAAATTATTCTAAGAATAAAAAACTATATTACTATATTAATCCTATACTAAAGGAATTATTTAGATAAAATAAATAAAGTATATAAGAAAAGCAAAGGTATTCTTATTAATATTTATACTAAATAAAAAGGAGAAAGTAGTATTTAAAGATATAAAAGAATTTCTTAGTACCTAATTACTCCTTTACTATTTTAATCCAAAATACCTATTATTCTTTAAACTTAATACCTATAAAATAAGATTTGGACTTTATATCTTTTAACTTACTATAGACTAAGATGGTATAAATATCCCAGAAAAGGATATATTAACAAAAAAACTAAAACCAATTATATTCCTCTTAAGGTTAACTTTAAAGGTCAAATAAAGATATAGATTTATAGAAGCTAAAGTAATAGTAGTTATGTAGGTAGTAAAAAAGCTTAGAAAGATAGTATAATTTAGTTATTTGCTTATTAATATTATTATTAACTATATTATAACTAAAGGTATACTTATATATATATTATTAAATATAATAGACTTAAATAAAGCTAATCTTAAGCTAGCTAAATATATTAACTACCTATTTATATTTAACCTTAAAATTTTTTATATATTTAATACCTTAAATATTATTCCAAACACACTCTTATACCTACTTATAAAAGAACTATATTATAGAAAAATAAAAAAAAGTGATTTTAATAAGCTTAAAGCCTATACCTACTATATATAAGATAAAATCTTCAAACTAGTAATAAACCTAAAACTATAAAAAAATATAATAAGAGAATATAATAAAGATTTAAAACTAAGTAAGATCTAAGAATATCTATAGTAACTCTAACCAAAAAAAGGATAAGATCAAAATAAAACTTTCCTACTATAGTTCCTAGTAGAAGATAGAATCCTTTATTATATAGGTGGATTAGGTAAGAAGAGGGTATACATTCCTAGACTAATAATTAAGGAATTTCTAGTATAAGTATATAATAAAAAATAGTATCTTAGAATTAACTATATAATAGTAAAACTAAATAATATTCATTTTTATTAAATATTAAAGTTAATATAAAAGTTTATATTATTTTATTTAATCTATAGAAAGAATTCGATTAGTAAATAGCTAACTCTTAGCTAAATATAGTTAATACTAATTTACTTTTATTCTTTTTATATAATAGCTTTAGACTTTATTATAAATATACTAAAAGTAAATATAGAAGGAATAATATAATAGGTAAAGAATTATAAGACCCTAAACTAATTATATATAATAATATATCTCTTCTTAAAGAAGATAATACTTATCCTAGAACATACTATATATATAATAGAATAATAGGCAGAAGCTATTTTATAAGTATTGCTTTTATATAACTAGGGTATTTCTTAACAGGTCCTTAGCAATAAAGACCCTAAGTTCATAAGCAATATTTAGAAAGCTATTTTTACTTAATTTAGTATTAGATTACTTAGATCAACTACCTATCACTCCCAAATAAATAGGACTAATAAGTAGAAGAATTAGATGGTTAAGGTAGTAATTTAATACTATATAATAATAAACCCAGAGCTCTTATGGGTAAAAGTACTCCTAGCAATCCAATTTAACCTTAATAATAGACATTCTAAAGCTATTAAAAGAGCCCCAAATAAATTAGTTTATAGGTTTAAGCTAATAAGTATAATTAAAGTAATAATAAGAGTAAGATTAAAGAAAACCAAGATAAATCTAAAAGCACTTAAAAGCCTATAAAAGCTATACTCAAAAGAAATAAAATTCATTATAAACATATCAACTACTTTATCAAAAATAAGGTATAATAGTATATATAATCCCATTAAATTTAATAAAAGGGATATAATTTACTTACACCTTTATAAAGGATATATCTTACCTAGCAAACCAAAACACAAATAATTGCCCATATATACCAAACCCTTTAAAATAATCCATAAGATCCATAAATAAGTAATTAAACTTGACTTTCCAAACCACTAAAAAATTCACCCTATTATATTAACATCCCAACTATATAAGCCAAAACAAGGCAAAGACCTATTCAAAAAAACTACCCTAAAGCCAGAAGTAGTTATAATTAATAAAGTAATAGATAATAATATCTAAAAAGTAAATAGAATTATTAGCTATAGATTACAAAAGAAAGGGATAAAAGCCATCTATAAATATACTATCTAATAAAAAGGCTTTACTACTAAGAATAATAACTAAATAAAAGAAAATATAATTAAAAAGAGTATAAATAATACTCTTAACAAATACCTTAACTATATAATAATTAATTAAAAGAACCTTTATAAAAAGAAAAAATTAAAACTTATAAAAAAAAGTCTATATACAAAATAATAAAACCTAACAATTTACTCAGCAAATTAACCTAAAAATAACTAAAATAATTTTCCTTATATTACTTTTTTTATCCACTATATTTAATAATTTTATAAAGAGAATTCAATAATAAATCATCAAATTCACTATATACTAATTATTTTCTTAGATTATATTTATCTCCTTTAACCTCTATTACTAACTTCAAATTTAACTCTTATATCTTCCCTTTATTCCTTATAAATTTTTCAACAGATGAATTCACCTATATACTACCATATACAACTAAGCACCAATAAATTTACCTACAAAACACAAAATCTTATATCTATACAGACTGACTAGCAGCCACAACCACAAAAAAGAAGGCTTTTACCTTCCTCCTAGCCAACTTTACCTCTATACCAAGCAAACTCATTATAACACTCATAGCCTAAGTCTATACAAAGGATCTACTAATAGCAGAGTCATATATAAACCTATATACCTTAAAAGCCAGCAAGTAAATAAAACACAAAACAACTTAGCCTTACCAAAAGACATCTCAATCCATTCATAAATAATAAAACCATTACTAACCGGCTTAATTATATCCCTATATAAAGCAAATACAGATCTTTTATTAGGCATAATAAAATATATACTCTACCAGAAAAAGCCCGGATCCTCTTTTATAAAGTCTGATTTTATTAGAACCACTAGCATACCAAAAGCCTAGTAGACAATAAAGTCCTTTACAAGGAATTTGCCTAGAAGAAAAAAAAAATCACTAATATAAGAAAGCAAATTAATAATAATTGATTTTAGGAACTTAAAAAAGAACTCAAGAAGAAGATAAAACTTAAAGCACTAGCAGAACCAATAATTACTTAAGAAAGATATATACAAACCCAAGCCCAGCTCTCCCTAGCTCAGCTCAGCATAAAATACCCTAAATTCAACATCAGAACATTTAAGAATAAGTAAGCACAGCCTTTCCTTGCCAAAGTATCCTACCTTAAATACCAAATAACCATAGGCAATAATAAAATCACCTGCCAGTAGGTAGCTTATCCCGACAAAGTACCAAAACCAGGTGGTAAGGGAACTACTCAGGATCCGGCCGCCACCGGAAGAGAAACTACCAACACAGAACTTATCAACAACAACGAGAAGACCTTTGAGGAGGACCAAGTCTCCGACGAGCAGGGTGAAGACGACGGGGAGGACGTTGACTTCGAATCCGAGGCAGGCGCAGACACCACCCAGGAGGCCGAGGGCGATGACATCGCCGAAAACAACGACCCCGCAGAAGACACGGAGGTGCCGGACGCCCCGGAGACCGAAGCGGAGAAGGAAGCACCGGCCGAGTCGGCGTTCCCAACGTTCAAGCCGATTAGTTCGGCCAATACAGCTGCCAGCACTCAGCAGAAACTGAAGTTCGATGGGAAAGGCAAGAAGCTAGTACACACTAATCCCGAGTTAGAAAAGGACAAAGCCACCCTCGAGAACCTCGACATCGACTCCCCACAGGGCGGAGAAAGCTCCAAGACGAACGAGCAAGAACGAACTAAAGCCTCCAGCTCTAGGACCGCAACCCCCGCTCCTAGCGGCAAAACCATCGGGCATGTGCGAGGCGGGTAAAGCCACCGCAAGGCTGAGAAAGAACTCAAACGCATGTACGATGATGCAGAGGAAATCAGCGATGGCGACGACGATGCCAGCCCCGGGGAGGCTAGATTTGCTGAACGAGGCAGTGACTCGTTCAAAAAAGACTGGCCCCGCGAACGGGCGCTCGAGGAGTGCAGATGGGAGTTCGAAACGGCTGGACTTGTCGGCACGACCGACGATACCGCTAAACCGCACTACCATTTGTATAAACTCTGGCAAACCGTCGAATACAATATCCATGAGTACTACGACCGGAAAAACAAGAAAAAGGCCTTATCCGAGTGAACACTAACTAAAAGAGTCAAAGACGCTTCCAAGAACGCAGCAATCACCTTCCGGGATGGCGGAAACGTCCTATCCAGAAAGCGACCAAGACATTGGGCTACCTATCTACCTGCCAAGGCGGATGTAATCACCTTGAGATTCCTCGATCCCTTCGGAGCGTACAACGGATCAGTGGCTAGTTGCCTCCAGACCGTCGGCCGGTCAGACCTTGGCAACATCCTTGGAAACAGCAATAGCAATACTACTGCACCAGGCGGAAATGCCTCTGTCCCAGCAGATTTTGATGCTATAAGGATCCTTGCACTAGCCAGCAGTACCTCAATGATGGCAACTGAGGCAAAGGCAGCAGTCGATAAGGTAAAGGACAAAATCAAAACAGACGACGCCAAAATCTACTATGCAATCGAAAAGAATAACAATATGCTGATCTCGACAATAAAAGCATAAAACACTATAGTCGACGTAAAGTTTAATGAATGCAAAGAATCAGTTGGTGGGATTGTGCAAGGCATGCAAGGCATGGATGAGCGGCTGGTTGATTTGACCGGTCAATTGCAGGGACAGGCAGCGGAGATCAAAGCATTACAGGAGGTAATTGCGGGTATGAAAGCAAAGATTGCACCTACTTCCAGCAAGTGCCCGCTAGTCATCGAAAGCACCGCCAACTCCGACAATAAGTTCCCCTCCATCGAAGAACTGACTACACTAACCCCGAAGAGAGCTAGAACAACAAAGATATTAGCCCCACAAACAAAGGCACTGCTAATCCTAGCAAGAAAGGTAGAACTTGCCGGGATGATAAGCAAGAAATCTAATAAATAGCTGGCTAGTATTAAGTCAAAGAAAACGGCTGCAGCAGCACAGAAATCAACTTTATTATCTCTAAAGCAAAAGACTTCTAAGGAAACAATAAATCCTTTTAAGGGCCTATAAAAAAAGCACAAGCAATGGATAGGCAAGGAAATAGGAGGATCCGGCAATAGGCAGACAGGAATAAGGGGTATAAGGGGTAAGTTTAGAATTAAATTAGAAGAAAACTTTATATATAATATTTACTAGCAATATAGTTAATTTTATAAGTTCTCTATAATAACTTTAGATTATTATTGGGCTAATAACCTCTTTCTTAAAGGGGGTACTTATTATATGGCCTAAATGGATATATAGTTATATAATAAATCTGTTCTTTAAAAGGACTAATTTATCTATTAAGACAGAAGGACAAGCAATTTAGTTTATATTACTAGACCTATAGATGTTAGTACTGTAAGCCTCATATTAAACTACAAATACTACGACTTATAATACTAATCCTCTGTGTATATTATAGAGGTAAATCCACCGGGGTCACTATATAATCCACTGCCCAAATAAATAATAATAGAATTAAATAGGTTTTATTTGACTTCTTTAAATATTATTATTAAATAATATTAAATTAATATTATTTGATATTTATGATTATAGAGTTATATAATTAAAAGTATATAAATAAATTAAATTATATTATAAGAAATAATTTTAATTAGCTTTTAATATAATTTAATTATATTAATTATTAATTAATATATTATTAAATATAATATTTTTTTATAAATAAGTAATTTATTATTTAGTATTATTATATATATTTTAATTTTTTTATTAATATAAATCTTATCTTTTAATTAGTTTATTTTTTAGGAAATTAATTAGATTATTATATATTAAAAGCTTTTATTTAGTAGATTATTTATATTAATTACTTAGTAATATATTATAATAGTACTAGTTACTTTTTTTTCTTCTTTTTCTAGATTTTCTAAGGTTACTAAAAAAGCTAAGATTAAGATAAAGGTAAATCCTAAGCCTATTAATTCTAATAAAGATAAGAATATAAATAAGAAAATAAAAGAAGATAATAATAATAATTATAATAAATAAATAATAAAATTAAAAAAAAAAAATAATTAATTTTTAATTAATCTTTAATTATTTATAATCTAAATTAGTATTCTTAAAAAATACCTAAATAAATAAAATATAATTTAGTAATTATAAAATACTATTAATACCTTAGGATAAAAGTAAATTAAATTTACTAAAGAATATAAATAGTATATTAAAGAACTTAGAAACTTCTTTATTAAAACTAAAAACCTAGAAGAAGTTATTAAATTAAAGAAACTCTTAGCTTAAAAAGAAAATATAAATAATTTTTAAAAATAGCTTATTTTACTCTAAAGCTACTATTTAATATATCTATTTACCTTTAGAAATAATAAATACCTTAAGGTATAGTATATAATAGAAAGACTAGAAGGAAAACTCCTTTAATTCCTAGAAAAATAATTAAAGGATTTTATTCTTAATCTATAAAATAAAATAAAGGTATATATTAAATATCTTTTCTTTTCTTTTAATATATTCTTAAAAGAGCTTATAACTTATTATAGAATTATTAATAAATACTAAATAGCTTTTTAAAAACTTAATAAATTATAATAAAAAGAATTATATAATAACTTTCTTATTAATTTTAATTTTTATATATCTAAGCTTAATTAAACTAAAGAAATTATAATAGATAAGTTTTATAAGAGATTTAAGAAATTAATTTAAGATAAGATATTTAGGCTTCTTAAGCCCCCTATAACTTTTATAGAGTATATTATACTTACTATTTAATTTAATAATTAATAGTATAAAAGAAGATAATAAAAGGAGTAAGGAAGAAAAAACCAGATTATAAATATTAATATAAAATAATAAAAACCTAATAAAAATACCTTATATAAAATATATACTAGACTAATAGAAATTAATATAATCTAAAAATATAATAAGAAAGATACTATTTATTATAATTATAATAAAAAAGGATATATTACTAAATACTATAAAGTACTTAAGAAGATATAATTTAAAGATATATTTAAAGATAAGATATTAAATATAATAACCTAATAAACTAATAAAGTTATTATTATAGTATTATTAGAAAAATAAAAACTAAAATAATAACTTATACTTAAAGGAATTCTATAAGAATATACTAGATAAATCTTTACTATAATATAATATAAACTTCTAATAACCTAGTAAAAAATTAACTAATATATTAAAAATACCTAGGAAAATTATAAAGAAGATATCTTATAGTTAAAAGTAAATAAAATAGATTAAGCTCTTAAGCTAGGACTTAATATAAGTTATAAGAATATTAATAATAATAAAGATATAAAAAATTAGTAGAATACTAAAACTATTAATTAATATAAAAGCTTAAAATAGCTTAATTAAATTATAATATATAATTAATTACTCTAGAATATTTCTAATATAGTACTAAATATTTATATTCTAGCTAATAAATAAGCTTTTATAAGACTTAAATCTAACCCTCTCTAATTTAAATATAATAACCTATAACTTATAAAAAACCACCTTAAATACTCTAAACTAATATAATTTAATTATTTCTAAGATACTTACTTAATATACCTAAAAGATAAAGAGCTAAACTACTATTATTCTATTAAGCTAATTAATAAACTTATTAAATAAGCTTATAATACTATAGAAAATAGAGAGTATAAGTTATTTAAATAGTATAGTAATAATAATAATATTATTTACCTTAAATTAATAAAAAGAAATAAATTAGATTATAAAGGCTTATTATAGTATTAATATCTTAATCTAGAATATAATATTTATAAACTAGATAAAGCTAAAGATTAGTACTAACTATTAGAATATATTCTAAAAAATATTAAATACTCCCTAATTTACTAGAGTACTAAAAGTAACTTAAGTAAATACTTATAGAATTACTAAAAGAACTTCTATAAAAGGCTTTATATATAACCTCTATAAAAAAACTCCTAGAATAATTAATATTAAGAATCTAAATTAAAGGAATATAGTATATTATAATAATAAATAATAAAACATAACTTAATTATATTAATTTCTAAATAATTAATAAATTAAGATTATTATAGAAAATAAAATCCAATTTCTATATTATATATAATCTTAAAGATATAGTATTTAAGTATAATAATAATATAATAAATAAAGAGCTTAATTATCTTAAAGTCTATATTTATAAAAAAAACTAAAAAATTAATTTTAATATTATAAATACTAAAAAATATAATATTATCTTAAATTATCTATAATTATATTAATATAATCCTAATATTAACTAATATACTAGCTAAGTATAAGTACTTAATAAATATAATATAGCTAATAATATTTCTAATAATAAAAGATCTTAAACTCTTAATTCTAATTAAGTAAGGAGTATATATAATAATATAATAGATATATTACTATCTAAAAGAATATTATATAAATATAAAAATAATTAAAAGTAATAATAGTAATATAAAATTACTTATATATATATATAATTCTAAAATCTTAACTCTAACCTTAAAAGAATAAAAATAAAAGTAATAAAGAATTAATTATAGAATATACTATTTAAATACTATATTTATAAATAGCTATTTATAGAAGAATTAAAAACTAGATTACTAGAGTTTAGCTAGTAAGATTATAAAATTCTATTAAAAGATAGAATTAGAACTTAGTTTTATTCTATCTATAATCTTAACTAAGTATAATTAAAAATCTTAAAAGAATATATTAAAGATATACTTAAGAAAGAATATATTTATATCTTAAACTCTAAAGCTAAATATCCTATTATATTTATATCTAAAAAGAATAAAAAACTATAATTTATAATTAATTATTAATAACTTAATAAGAATACTATTAAGGATTAGATTCCTTTACTTTTAATTATAGAAATAAAGAATTAATTATATAATATAAATATTTTTATTATCTTAAATCTTAAAGAAGTCTATAATCTTATTTATATTAAAAAAGGATATAAATAGAAAATTATATTTTATATAAAGTTTAGATTATTTAAATACCTTATTATATCTTTTAGTCTTATAAATATACTTATATCTTTTTAGTATATAATTAACTATATACTCTAGGAATATCTTAATAACTTTATTATTTACTATCTAGATAATATCCTTATTTTCTTAAAGAATAAAAGAGAATATTAGGAATATATTTATAAGGTCCTAAAAGCCCTCTAAGATAATAAATTACTTATTAAATCTAAGAAAAATAAGTTTTATATATAAGAAATTGAATTTTTAGAATATATTATCTTACTTAATAAAATTTATATAGATCCTAAGAAGATTATTATTATAAAGGACTAGAAGGTATTAAAAAATACTAAGAAAGTATAGACCTTTTTTGGATTTATAAATTATTATTATAAATTTATCTAGAACTTTAATAAAATTATAATCCTTTTTATTAAATTTACTAAAAAAGAAATCCTTTTTTACTAGAATAATAGAGTATAAAAAGTATTTAAATAATTATAAAATATTATTACTATAAAACCTATATTTATAATATTTAATCTAGATTAATTAATAAAATTAAAAATAGATTTCTTAGACTTTACCCTAGGAGTCTAGATTAGATAATAAGATAATTAAGATTATTTATATCTAATTATATTTTATTTATATAAGCTATATAATCTAGAACTTAATTACTCTATTTATAATAAAGAGTTCTTTATTATTATTAATACTTTTAAAGAATTCTAGTATTATTTATTAAGAGAAAAATATAAAATTATAATATATATGGATTATAAAAATATCTTCTACTTTACTATTACCTAAAAGCTTAGTAGAAGATAATTCTATTATACTAAATACCTTTCTAAATTTAATTATTAAATTATTTATATTAAAGAAACTAAAAATAATTAAGCTAATACTATTAGCTACTAATTAGATTATTATAAGAAAAAATCTTAAATAAAAAAATAACTATTTTAATAGAACCCTAATAGATCTTATAAGTAGATACTAATTAGTAGAATAACTATTAAAACTAAGAAACTAATTACTATAATTAAAGTAGGAGGATATATTAAGAAAATCCCTATAGTAATAAAAGAACCTTTATAATAAGTGGAATAGGATAATCTACTAATAAAAAGGATTAAAGCCTATAATTTAGCTCTTTTTAATAAAAAGAAAATAGATTTATTTTAAGTACCTAAGGACTTTTAAATAGACTTCCTATAAGAAATCCATATATATTTATTATATAAATATAAGGGAATTAATAAAATCCTAGAATAAGTTAAATAGACCTTTTTTTTTAGTAAAATAAAGAAAAAAGTTAAATAAATATATAAAGAATATAGCTTCTATTAATATTTAAAAAAACTAAGATATAAATCCTATAAACTACTATAGTTATTTCTAATTATATAATAATTATAGGACTTAATTATAATAAACTTTATTATTAATTTACTCCTTTTAGTAGATTCTACTATAAAAGTATATTATAATAGTATTTTTATTATTATTAATTATTTTATAAAAGTAGTATATTATATCCTTTATAATAAAATAATAAATAAGAATTAATTTACTTATCTTTTTTTTTAATATATTATTATAGTATATAGATTACTAATAAAAATCATTTCTAATTAAGAATAATTCTTTATATTTAAATTCTAGGAAAATTTAATATCTTTAATAAGCCTAAATTATAAGCTAAGTATAGCTTTTTATTTCTAAATAAATAAATAAATAGAATAATAAAACTAGGAAATTAAATAATATCTATAATATTATATAAACTATAAATAAATAAATTGGATTAAGAAACTATTAATTACTTAATTAGCTTATAATATATTATATAATAGTAGTATTAAGATAATTTTTATTAAAATAAATTTTAGTTTTATTCTTAATACTTATTAAGTCTTCTTAGAAAGTATTTTTTAAGTAAAAGCTATAATAAAATCTAATAATCTAAAAAAATTATATAAAAAAATAAAAATTAAAATTAAATTTATATATAATATAATAAAATAATATTATAATCTAAAAAGGCTAAAGGAATTATTTTTTTTAGAGGAAGATATAGTTTATTTAATAATAAAAAATCTTTTAATAAAGTAATAAAATAAAAAATTAGACTTTATATAAATAAAATTCTACTTAATAAAAAGAAAAATATTAAAAAATAATTATAAACTAGATCTTCTAAGTAATATTAAAAGCTATTTAGTTTTCTATATTTTCTTATTAAAACCTAGTAATAAAATCTAAGTTAGTATAGGACCTAAGTATAAATTATAAATTAAAAATATTAAGAAGTAATAGAAAGTAGAAAAAATCTTTAAATAATAAAAAGATAGATACTTTAAGATTAAATAAAAAGGATATAAGAAAATAATATAGGAACTTACTAAGAACTTAATATATTATTTAAAGATACTAGAAGTATTTCTTTAAAAGAAGTAAAAGAAAAATCTATAATACTTTAATTAATAATCCTATAATCCTTTAGTAATTAGATCTTTAATAATACTAATAACTTTATATACTTCTTTTTTTCTAGCTTATTTAAATCTTTATAATCCTATATAATTATTTTCTTTACCTTCTTATAAAGATAGTATTCCTAGGAATATAATTATTATAAATAGGCTAAAGCCTCTATTAAATCTACCTTTACTTTCTCTTTCTTTTTCTTTATATAATCCTTTTTCTTTAATACTTTTTTAATTAAAAAGATTAAGTATAAAAATCATATAAAAAAAATAAAAATACTTATAAGCTTAAGTAGTATCACAGGCTAAGGCCTGGTTAGGAAATACAGCTATACTATATCCACTTAAATATATAATTACTATCTTACTAGTAAAGTAAGATACTAGTTATAAAGCAAGCTTAGTAGCCCTCTAGGCTACCTTTCTTTCCTTTCTCCTTAGCTTTAGATAGACTAATATAAAGCACTCTTTAAATTAAATAAACCTAGGACCAGCCCTTTATATATCTAAAGCTTAACTAACTTCTATATAAACTATTAATTAAGATATTTGCAGGTATAATAATAGATTAAGGATTTAGTAGCTTGGTACCGGATAAGATGATTTAATAGTAACTAGCACAGCTTATATAATAGGGATTAAGTATAGCTCTAACCCTAATCTAGGAGCAGATTATGTAGTTGAGAGCCTAATAGGATAGTATAGTAGAGAGATTGATACTGCTATAGAAACACCCTAAGAAGAGCCTAAGGGCCCTAGTTAAGGCGGAATTATTGGGTTTAATTAGGCTAGATACTAATATCCCTTGATAGCTCTTAAAGTAAAAGCTGCTTTTAAATTTACTAAAGTTTTTTAGTAATTATTATAAGTATCTAATATAATTATAGTAAATAAGAAATAAATTAGAGCTAGATATCTACTTCTATATATTAAATAGAAAGCTTTAGTACTTAGTTAATTTATATTTAGTAATAGGATCCTAGAAGGTAATAGTTACTTTCTATATTACTAGATGTCACGGTTTGGCCCGATTGGGCTAAAGTGGGGCTAGCACTTCGACTGTAGCAGCGATGCTGCGTCCTTAACCGTTGCAGCAAAAGGATACGTAATAACTAAGCTGGCAACTTAGTTATTTAGCCACGTATAAGACCCTAGGCACAGCCTAGGTCAAGATCCCAGGCCTTCAGCCTGTAACATTACCCCCCCCTGTGCCTAGCTCCCTCATCTGGGATCTGTCCACCTCAAGCTCAAGCTTAGCTCTGACCGGCAGAAATCTTATACCACACATCCCCCAGAACCTTCCGTTCTGTGAGCCCAGGAGCAACCCATCTGTGGTTCGAACCTGTGACCCTTAGGGTAGCTTAGTCATATGTCACGGTTTGGCCCGATTGGGCTAAAGCGGGGCTAGCACTTCGACCGTAGCAGCGATGCTGCGTCCTTAACCGTTGCGGCAAAAGGATACGTAATGACTAAGCTGGCAACTTAGTTATTTAGCCACGTATAAGACCCTAGGCACAGCCTAGGTCAAGATCCCAGGCCTTCAGCCTGTAATACTAGAGGACCTAGAGATTATTATAATCCTATAGACTTTATAGGTTATTTGGATTATATATATAAGGATACTAATTTATAGGTATATATAGTAATATCCTTATAAACTCTCTAATAAGATAAGAATACCTCTCTTATAAGCTTCCTGCTTAAGTTTAAGTAGGTAATAATAAATATAGAAGGTTTCTAGTAAGCTAACTAAGCTAAGATCACCTTCTTAGAAGGTATACTAAACTCATAATTATAATATAGCTTAGTTATAGTAGACCTACTATAAGACTATATAAGTTAGCTAGCTTAAGTATAGGATATAACTTAGAAGCTAAAGAAACTTAGGAAGCTAGGGAAAAGAGAACCTACTACTAGCCAAAAGTAAGATCATAGTACCCCAGCTCCAAGTATAACCAAGGATTATAAAGATAATATACTAATAATAGGCAAGGTAGTTAATAAGATATTATCTATTAGTAGTTAAGACCGGGATATATAATATTGTTTTAGTTATAGGAGCCTTAATTACCTAAAAGCCTCTTGCCCGCTTTACTAACCTATAATCCGATGATCTCAAATAAAGAAAACTAAGTAGGCCAGTAGTACTAACTCTGCAGAGTCAGACCTATCTGCTAGTGAGGATAAAAACTTAGAAAATAAGGAGCTCTAATATAAAGTCGGGTATTAGAGCTATCTAGGGAAGATCTCCAAGGGTAGGCAAAATAAAAGCCTATAATAACTAGTAGATCAGCTCTAGTTAAAGTAAGAGTTAATAATTAACCTATTTAAGCCCTTATTAATACTAGTTGTAATGCTTTTGCTCTTATAAATAAAGATCTAGTTGATTAGCTAGCCCTTCTATATATTAAGAGGAAGCTATAATAGCTTAGTAGCTTTACTAAATCCAAAGAAAAGACCTATGCCTCTAGGATTATAGTACTAACCCTTAAAGTAAGAGGTTATAAGCAGAGGCTGTATGCCTATACTATAAAAGGCCTAGAAGATGATTTATTTCTAAGCAAGCCTTGGTTAAAGGTAAATAAGATTATTTATGATGTGGCAAAGGGGTATATTACCTATAGGGTAGCTGGAATCAAGCTGTAGCTTGCTGGTAAAGAAGAAATCCCAGGGGTCCATCAGATATGGGCAGCTCGTTGTGTTATAGCTGCGACCTTTATAGCTGAATGCTGCTGCTTGCATAGGACACGTGGTCTAGCAGCATTATTAGTACGATCTATTAGCCTAAAAGATATTAAAGAAGCCCTTTAATAGAAGGTTAAGGAAGACCTAAGGAAACGGGTTCTAGCTGTATTACTTAATGAATTTAAAGAGCTATTCTTAGTAATAGAGGCAGCTAAACTACTGCCACACCGACTAGGTATTAACCATGAGGTCAACCTATAGCAAGATAAGTTCGGGGATAAACTACTGCTTTCTTGGGGACTTCTATATAATATATCCAGAGAGAAATTACTAGTTCTTAGAAAGACTCTTAGGGATTTACTAGATAAGGGATTTATCTAAGCTAATAGCTTAGCTATTAATGCCCTAGTATTATTTATTAGGAAGCCCAGAGGAGGATTATGCTTTTATTATAACTACTATATACTTAATACTATTATATAGTAGGATCAGTATCCTCTTCCTCTAATTATAAAGATATTAAAGAATCTATTTAAGACTAAGTAGTTTATTAAGCTAGATATAATTATTGCCTTCTATAAAGTCTAAATAGCTAAAGGGTATAAGGCTAAGACTATCTTCTAGACTTAGTTTAGGCTATATAAGTAGCTAGTATACTTATTTGGTCTAAGTAGTATACCTATTATATTCTAGAAGTATATAAATAAGGTATTATAAGACTTTCTAGATAACTTTATTATAATTTACTTAGATAATATATTAATCTATTTTAGTAGCTTAAAGAAGAATTATTTAATAAAAGTATAAAAAGTACTTTATACCTTAATTATTACTAGATTATATTTAGATCTAAAAAAGTATAAGTTTATAGTTTAGGAGGTTAAATACCTAGGATTTATTATATAAGTAAAAAAAGAAGTTTTCTATAATCTAGTAAAGTAGTAAGCTATCTATAAATAAAAAGTACCCTAGATAGTAAAAGGTATATAGAGTTTTCTAGGCTTTATAAATTACTATTAAGTCTTTATACTAGACTTTATAAAGATATTAGTTTCTTTAATAAGATTAACTTAAGAAGGAATTATTTTTAAATAGGGACCTAGTAAGAAAGTAGCCTTTTAGGAGCTTAAGTATAGATTTTATAAAGCTCCTATACTATAATAATAGAATCTAAATAGACTAATATTCCTTAAAGCTAATTACTTAAGTAATATATTAAGAGGAATTCTAGCTTAAAAAGATAAGTAAGGCTATTATTAACTAGTTACCTTTTACTTAAAACAGCTAAGTCTAATAGAATATAATTATCTAATTTATAATAAGAAAATATTAGTAATTATATATTATCTAGATACTTAGAGAATAGAGCTATATAGCTATAGCCTATTTATTATTATTATAGATTATAAGAATCTAATATACTTTATAAAATATTAGTATCTTATTAAGTAATAAAGCTATTAAGTAAGATAGTTATTAGAGTATAAGTTTTAACTTAAGTATTAACTTAGTAATAAGGTAATAGTACTAAATATACTTAGCTATAGAGAGTAGGATATATTTAAGGGGGTTAAAGACCCTAGGAAATAGGGCTATTATCTATAATTAATCCCTTAATTAGCTATTTCCTAGGATAAAGTAATTATATTAAAGTAAGTTATTTTTTAAGTAGCCTAGGTAAAGATACTATAGATAATAGTTTTCTTTAATTATTTAGAGCTATAGGATTTATAGAATCAAGCTATTACTATAAATAAAACTTATATAAGTATATATACTATTATATAGTAATAAGAGTAAAGTTTATTATTTAAGCTAGGTCTAAAGATTTAGATCTTAGAATATACTTTAGATATTAAAGGTTAGTTAATCTTCTAGGACTAGTTATAAATACCTAATAATAAGATTAATATAGAGATACTATATACTTATATTATATAAATAGAGTATAATACTACTACTAGAAATTACTTAGGTTATAATAATATAATAGCCTTAGTATTAAGGTAATTCTTTTAGCTAGGACTATTATAGCTAGTTTAATAGTTTATTACTAATTATTATATATATAGAAGAAGCTATATTTAGTAGCAACTAAAAAAAGGGCTATTAAAGCCTTTACTAATTCTAGAAAGACTATAAAGTAATTTAGTTATAGATTTTATTATAGATTTACTATTAATAGGCAATAATTAGTCTTAATATCTATAAGTAATAGTTAATTGACTTATATAAGCTATTATACTTAAAGTTATACCTAGTATAGAAATAGAAGCTTATATATAACAGTTTCTTAACTACTACTATAAGTTCCACGGAATACCTTAGTTTATTATAAGTAATTAAGAAAATAATTAGACTAGTAAGTTCTAGTAAGTCTTCTATAAGCTAGCTAGTATTATATAATAACTTAGTACAAGTTATTATCTATAGATTAATAAAGAGCTAGAATAAATAAACTAGGAAATCTAAGTATATCTATAAATATATATTTACTATTTATAAAAGGATTAGGATTATTATCTTCTAGTAGTATAATTAGTATTAAATAACTATAAGAACTTAGTAATAAGAATAAGTCCCTTTTTTTTAGAATATGGATATTATATAGAGCCCTTTAAGATCAAGGAAGTTATAGTAGAATTACTATAGGGTAGTAGTAAGACCCGGGCTAGGTACTTACTATAGAAGATCCAGGAAGCTACAGAATTTATATAAGCTATAATAACTGTAATATAATAGTACTATAAGTAAGTAGTTAATAGAAAACAAATACTAGCAGAGAAATTCAAGGTTAAAGATAAGGTCTAGGTTAATCTAATTAATTATAAGTCCCTAAGGCCTTATAAGAAGCTAGATTAGCTATATTAATAATATACTATAATAAAAGTAATAGGTATATATATAATAGAGGTTAATATGCTTAGTATAATATACCTATAGTTTTATATTAACCTCTTAAGAAGAGTATAATAAGATCCCTTACTAGGATAATAATAGGATAATTTCTAGCTCCTACTAATATAAGTAGATAGTAAAGATAAGTAGGTAATTAAGGAAATCCTATATACTAGGTGGAAGTAATAAGGATAAGATAAGATCTAAGAAGCTTTTATTTAATAGTATAGCTATAAAGAACTTACTTAGTAATTAATAAAATTCTTAATAGAGCTAGAAGCTCTTAATACTTATAAAGCTAAATTTAGATTAATTATAAAAGCTAATAGTCCTAGTAGTAAGTATATAATAAGAAAGTAATATAGCTATTATTTAAAAGAGAGGGGGGGTAATATTATAGGCTAAGGCCTAGTTAGGGGATATAGCTATACTATATCCACTTAAACATATAATTACTATCTTACTAGCAAAGTGAGATACTAGTTATAAAGTAAGCTTAGTAGTCCTTTAGGCTACCTTCCTTTTCTTTCTCCTTAGCTTTAGATAAACTAATACAAAGTACCCTTTAGGTTAAATAAACCCAGGACCAGCCCTTTATAAATAGAGATACTACTATAATTATATTCTAGGTATTTTCTTATTATATAAAACTTATAATAATTCTTTTCTTTAGTAATAAGATAGAAAAGATTTCTAGCTTGAAAATATATAGAATACTAAGATATCTTAAATCTAAATTTATTAATTAATTTTATAATATCTTTATAATAAGATTCTATTATCTTAGGATAGAAAGAGGATTTAATAATATATTCTAATATAGTATTAGTATAAAAAATTATTTAAAGGATTAAATTAGATATTATTTATACTATAGTAAAAAAGTAACCTAATAAATTAGCCTTAAAAATAAGACTAATAAAAAAAAGATATTATATTATAATCTATATCTAATTAAAGTAGTTATAATAAGTAAAATATCTATATAATATACTTAGTTATAAGATAATCCTATTTAATAATTATTTATCCTATAATTTACTTTAGCTAATTAAAAAGAATTAAATAAATCTTATTTAATTTCTTTAAATATTATTATTAAATAATATTAAATTAATACTATTTAACATCTATAATTATAGAGCTATATAATTAAAAGTATATAAATAAATTAAGTTATATTATAAGAAATAGTCTTAATTAGCTTTTAATATAACTTAGTTATATTAATCACTAATTAATATATTACTAGATATAATACCTTTTTATAAACAAGTAACTTATTACTTAATACTACTATATACACTCTAATCTTTTTATTAATATAAACCCTGCCTTTTAATTAGTTTATTCCTTGGGAAATCGGCTAGATTATTATACTATATTTATTAAAAATGCATTTAATATTATTAATAATATCTTTTTCTTACTAGGCCTAGTTTTTTCCACCACGCCCTAACTCTAATATAATAAAGTTAAAATTAGCCCTACTACTAGGCTTTACAGCTATAATAATAGATAATACTTAATCTCTAAACTAATTTAAGAACTAGAGTTGTTTTGGCTGGGGGGGTAAGGATAAGGCAGTTAATAGTAACTTTAATATAAGTTATAAATACTATTATATTAATAACTATAGTAAAAGTAAAGTTATACTCTGCTAATATATAGTATAATATTAGTCTATATCTTATTTAATAAATATTATTTACCACTTATATAAAGTCTAGGATCATAAAAATACATTCATTTTAACAGCTAGAGGAAAATATATCTACTAAGAGGAGGAGGGGGTATAGTGTGATTTATAAGCCTTTTAATAGTAGCTTATCTTAAATTAAGAAAAGAAATAGATTACTCTCAGCCTAGTATCTCTTACACTTATATTAATATAATACTACCTATAAAATAATACTATCTATCCAAGCCCAGTATTATACAGCCTAAATAGATATATAATTATATAATAAATCTATTTTTTAAAAGAACTAATTTATTTATTAAGATAAAAGGATAAGTAATTTAGTTTATATTACTAGATCTATAGATATTAGTATTATAAGCCTTATATTAAATTATAAATACTATAATTTATAATACTAATCCTTTATATATATTATAAAAATAAATCTACTAGAATTACTATATAATTTACTATCTAAATAAATAATAATAAGTAATAGTAATTATTTAAAGACTAACTAACTACCTTTAGAAGATAGTTTATATAAGAAACTAGCCTTTCTTAATAATATTCTAAATATAGCTTAGTAGCTAGAAATAGTAGGAGGGGTAGTATCTAAAGAAAAGAGTAATTTATTTACTAGGATTAATTCTAAAAAACCTAGAAATACCCTAAAAGCTTTAAAAAAACCTTAAAAACTTATAAAATAAGAATTTTAGTTTATTTATTAAATAAATACTCTATTTAAGCTTAGACCTAAAGTTATAATTAGTAATTATAAACTATAAAATACCTTTAAATATTATAATATATAAGTATTATTATACTAAGAACTAGATATAACTAGTAAAGTAATAAGATTATTTTTTAGCTAGAAAAATTTATTTTTCTTAGATTAAAGACTTAAAAACTTTATATTATTATTCTTAAAATATCTTTAAATATAGAAGATTATTATAAAAGTTATAGTCTTAGAATTAATAAAGCTAGATCCTATTAACTTATATCTTTAAAAGAACTCTAAAAGTAAGAATTTTATAAATATTACTATAAGACTATAAAAAGCTTTACTAGAAATATTAGATTTAATTTATAATAAAAAAGAAAAAGACCTTATAAAACTGGAAAGACTTAGTTAAAAGCTAAGGTATAAAAGTTTAATATTATAATAGTAATAAGAATATACCTTTTAGGAGTATTTTTCTTATAGAATATAGTATCTAGTATACCTATATTCTTATTTACTATAAGCCTAGTACTAGTTTCTATACTTATAAGGAATTTACTCTAGTTTCTATCTAGTATTATTACTATTTTTAATTTAGAATAGCCTAGATTTATTATTATTTAAAGTATTTTAGAGAATAATCTTAAATAGTCTAGAGGGAAGATAGATAGTAATTTAATAATAGTTTAATAAGGATTTCTATTCTAATAGAAACTAGATCTACCTAAGATTCTACTATTATTATAAGACTTATTTAAAAGAAATCCTTATTAAGAACTAATACTATTAGTACTAGCTTTATACTATATACTAAAGATAGAATTAAAAGTAAAGCTAATCCTAGTTAGCTTTACTAGGAAAAATAAATTTATTTTAGTAATAGAAGAAATAGCTGGAAACTATATAGTATTTAGTATAAACTTTAAGTAGTCTTTTTCTAAAGCTTAATTAGAGTTAATTAAAAAATACCTAGAAAATAGAATTAAAAGAAAATTAAGAATATTTAAGAAAAAGAAGTATTTTACTTTATTTATAAATAATAAAAGTAAACTAATAGATATTAGTTTTTTATAGCTAGATACTAAAAATACTAGATTTAATTTATAGAAAATAATATATAATAAAAAATAACTAGCTTTTTATAATATAAATATATAAATTAAAGTATTTATTATTTATTAAGATAATACTAACTTAGTATAATATAAATATATATAATAATAAGTACTAATTCTTTTTAAAGAAGATATTATAAATTAGTATTATAAAGAACTAAATAATAAAAAAAGGAATATATTCTTAAATAATAATATTTTAGTATTTCTTTTAGCTTTATACTAATAATTTAGGATTAAAATAAAGAATATAACTAAATATCTTTAATTAGCCTTTTACTTAAAAGAATAAATTAAAAATAATAAATTCTTTAAGAAATTTATAGTAAAAGTCTTTTAAATAACTAAAGTTTAAGGTATAATCTTAGACTTAATATTATTATAAATTATTTAAAATAAGCTAGATTTTAAGTTAAAATTATTATATATAAAACTAAAATATAATAATAAAAGATTAAAATAGTTAAATAAGATTAATACTAAAAGATAAATAATATTAAATAGTATATATCTAAAAGGAAATCCTTTTTTTATAAAAGAAATAATTAAAAAAGTATATATAGCTAATAATAATTCTAGAGAGGATTAAAACTAAGTAAACTAAAATAAGCTATAAGATTATAATAAATAATCTAGACTATAAAATAATTAAGCTTAATTTAAATAAAATTATCTATTTATTAAATAATTCTAATCTTTTTAAAGATAAAACTTAAATAATTAAAGATTAAAAGGTAAATAGTAAAAAGAAAAAGTAGATTAAAAATCCTAAGTAAAATAAGAAAAGAAGTAATTATTTACTTAATAATTTTAGAGATTTTAATAATAAAAGTTCCTTTTAAGTAAATTCTATTATATAAAAGTAATATTATATAATAATAATAAAAACTACTAAGCTAAGTAAAAGGAATTCTAGAAAGTAAAATATATTATAATAGCTAAAGAAAAAAAAGAGTTTATTTATTTAGATAATAACTTTATTTTAAATAAAAAAGCAAAGAAATTAGTATTTATTAACTGCTTTTATATAAATAAAAATAAGAAGATCTCTAAAAATAATAATAAAAGAATTAAATTTAAAAGAAAAATTATTAAAGTTATTAGGAGATTGGATATAAAAGAGACTTTTAAAACTAAGATAAATATTTACTTAAGAATTAATATATACTTTATTAATTAGAGTAAATTTAATTATATATATCTTAATACTAATATAATTATTATTTTTATTAATAAAAAATAGCTTAAAAAAAATACTAAAAATATTTTTATAAGATCTTATTTTCTAAAAATAGTAAATAAAATTAGATTTAGTATAATTATTACTTAAAAAGCTACTTTTAATTTTTATATCCTAGAATATATTAAAGAAAAAAAAGTTAAAGTATACTTTATAATAATAGTAAATATAATAAAAAACCTACTATTTAAACTCCTTTTAAAAATAAACTTTTTATATTAATATAAAGTAAAAATTAATTTTATTAATCTAAGAATTATATTTAAATTAATTAGAAATATAATTATTAAAATAAAAATACTTAAATTATATACTTAATTAATAAACTAAAAAGTAATTAATACTTAAATAATTAATATTTTTATAAAGAATAATATATTTATTAAAGTAAGATAAGTAAATATAGAGAAATATTATATAGCTAAAGAGGAAAAAAAGGTATACTACTTTAAATTAAAAAGACTAGAATATATAATAATAATTATTAACTATCTTATTCTAAAACTAATTAAATTTAATAATATAATAAATAAATTTATTATAATTTAAAAATATAAGAAGCTAGAAAGAATATTTAATTATATTAGCTAAAAATATATATTTCTAATAATAGAAAATATTAATTATAAAAGACTCTAAAATAAATCTTTTAACTTTATTAAAGCTTTTAAAGTAAAGATTAAAGAATTAAATAAAGATAAAGCTAAGAAAGTTAATAATAATATACCTAGGTATAGAATTATCTAATCTAAAGAGGTTCTAATAATCTAGAATAAATTTAAAGTAAATATCTTAAATCTTGATCTAGAGGCTTTAAATAAGATTATTAAACTAATTAATAAATTTAATATTTATAGAGATAAAGATATAATATTAATACTAGAAGACCTAAAAATAAGAATTAAATTTATAGATAGATAGTAAAATATAAAGAAAACTACTTAAAAATACTTACTAGAAATATAGGATTTAGTATTATTAAATAAGAAGTATAAAGAGCTATATAAGATTAATAAAATAAGTTTTATAAAAGAAGCTATTATAATTATATATTCTATATTTATTATTTATAAAGATTCTTTTAATTATAAGAAAGATAAAGTTATTATTAATTTAAGACTAATTAATAGATTAATAATCCCTAATATATATTTATTACTAAATTAATTAAATATAATAGTAGATATATATAATAAATAGTGGTTTTTATTAATAAATACTATAGGATTCTTTTATTAATTCCTAGTTTTTAGATTATACTAAAATTAAATAATTATTATATTAGATTAAGAGCTAAATATATTAAATATAATACTTATAAGTATAAAGAATATCCTAGTATTTAAATAATAATATATAAATTAAATTTTTAAAGAATATTAGTATTTTATTTAAGTTTATATTAATAATATAATTATCTTTTTTAATAGCTTAAAGAAATATATTAAATACCTTAAAATTATTCTTAAAATAATATATAAAAATTAATTATATATCTTAGCAAAAAAATCCTTTTCTATATTTCTAAGCATTTAACTATTAAGATTTATTATTAATAAAAATAGAATTTATAAAATAGGTAATAAATTAAAAGCTTTTACTAAAATAAGTATATTAATAAACCTTATATTACTTAAGATCTTCTTAGATATAATAAGATTTTTATAAAGTAGAATCTTATAGTATAATATTTAAATTAAATTACTTTAAAAATAAAAAACTATATTATTATATTAATTTTATACTAAAGGAATTATTTAAATAAAATAAATAAAGTATATAAAAAAAGTAAAGGTATTTTTATTAATATTTATATTAAATAAAAAGAAGAAAATAGTATTTAAAAATATAAAAGAATTTCTTAGTACTTAATTACTTCTTTACTATTTTAATCTAAAATACTTATTATTCTTTAAATTTAATACTTATAAAATAGAATTTAAATTCTATATCTTTTAATTTACTATAAACTAGAATAGTATAAGTATCCTAGGAAAGGATATATTAATAGAAAAACTAAAATTAATTATATTCTTTTTAAAATTAACTTTAAAGATTAAATAAAGATATAGATTTATAGAAGCTAAAGTAATAGTAATTATATAAATAATAAAAAAGTTTAGAAAGATAATATAATCTAGCTATTTATTTATTAATATTATTATTAATTATATTATAATTAAAGATATACTTATATATATATTACTAAATATAATAAACTTAAATAAAACTAATTTTAAACTAATTAAATATATTAACTACTTATTTATATTTAATCTTAAAATTTTTTATATACTTAATACCTTAAATATTATTTTAAATATACTCTTATATCTATTTATAAAAGAATTATATTATAGAAAAATAAAAAAAAGTGACTTTAATAAGCTTAAAGCTTATACTTATTATATATAAAGTAAAATCTTTAAATTAGTAATAGATTTAGAATTATAAAAGGATATAATAAAAAGATATAATAAAGATCTAAAATTAAATAAAATCTAAGAGTATTTATAATAATTCTAGTCTAAAAAATAATAAAATTAAGGTAAAACTTTTTTATTATAATTCTTAGTAAAAGATAGAATCCTTTATTATATAGATAGATTAAATAGAAAAAGAGTATATATTCTTATATTAATAGTTAAGGAATTTCTAGTATAAGTATATAATAAAAAATAATATTTTAGAATTAATTATATAATAATAGAATTAAATAATATTTATTTTTACTAAATATTAAAATTAGTATAAAAGTTTATATTATTTTATTTAATTTATAAAAAGAATTTAATTAATAAATAGTTAATTTTTAGCTAAATATAATTTATATTAATTTATTTCTATTTTTTTTATATAATAGCTTTAAACTTTATTATAAATATATTAAAAGTAAGTATAAAAGAAATAATATAATAAGTAAAGAATTATAAGATCCTAAACTAATTATATATAATAATATATCTCTTTTTAAAAAAAATAATACTTATTCTAGAATATACTATATATATAGTAAAATAATAAATAAAAGCTATTTTATAAGTATTACTTTTATATAATTAAGGTATTTTTTAATAGGTTCTTAGTAATAAAGACCCTAAGTTTATAAGTAATATTTAAAAAGCTATTTTTACTTAATTTAGTATTAGATTACTTAGATTAATTATTTATTATTTCTAAATAAATAGGATTAATAAGTAAAAGAATTAGATAATTAAGATAATAATTTAATATTATATAATAATAAATCTAGAATTCTTATAAATAGAAGTACTTCTAGTAATTTAATTTAATTTTAATAATAGATATTCTTAAGTTATTAAAAAAGTATTATAAATTAAAGCCTAAAGTAAGAATACAGCTATACTATATTTATTAAGATTAAGCAGAGAGTGAAACCCTTCTCTAGCTACCAGGGTAGCTAAAGCCTATTAAGGTTATAGAAGTCTAGATATAAAGCTAGAAGAGCAGCCCTTCTAGCTTTCTTTTCTTCTTTCCTCTCTAGCTTTAAATAAACTAATATAAAGTACTCTTTAGGTTAAATGAACCTAGGACTAGCCCTTTATAAAAAGTCCTTAATAAATTAATTTATAGATTTAAGTTAATAAGTATAATTAAAGTAATAATAAAAGTAGGATTAAAAAAAACTAAGATAAATCTAAAAGTACTTAAAAGTCTATAAAAATTATATTTAAAAAAAGTAAAGTTTATTATAAATATATTAACTACTTTATTAAAAATAAGATATAATAATATATATAATCTTATTAAATTTAATAAAGAAAATATAATTTATTTATATCTTTATAAAGAATATATTTTACTTAATAAACTAAAATATAAATAGTTATTTATATATACTAAACCCTTTAAAATAATCTATAAAATTTATAAATAAGTAATTAAACTTAATTTTCTAAACTACTAGAGAATTTATTTTATTATATTAATATCCTAATTATATAAGCTAAAATAAGGTAAAAACCTATTTAAAAGAACTATTTTAAAGTTAAAAGTAATTATAATTAATAAAGTAATAAATAATAATATTTAGAAAGTAAATAAAATTATTAGCTATAAATTATAAAAGAGAGAAATAAAAGTAATTTATAAATATACTATTTAATAAAAAGGCTTTATTACTAAGAATAATAATTAAATAAAAGAAAGTATAATTAGAAAAGATATAAATAATACTTTTAATAAATACTTTAATTATATAATAATTAATTAAAAGAATCTTTATAAAAAAAAGAAATTAAAACTAATAAAAAAAAATCTATATATAAAATAATAAAACTTAATAATTTACTTAGTAAATTAATCTAAAAATAATTAAAATAATTTTTCTTATATTACTTCTTTTATTTATTATATTTAATAATTTTATAAAAAGAATTTAATAGTAAATTATTAAATTTATTATATACTAATTATTTTCTTAAATTATATTTATTTTCTTTAATCTTTATTATTAACTTTAAATTTAATTTTTATATCTTTTTTTTATTTTTTATAAATCTTTTAATAAGTAAATTTATCTATATATTATTATATATAACTAAATACTAATAAATTTATTTATAAAATATAAAACCCTATATTTATATAAACTAATTAATAACTATAATTATAAAAAAGAAAGCTTTTATCTTCCTCTTAACTAACTTTATCTTTATATTAAATAAATTTATTATAATATTTATAGTTTAAGTTTATATAAAGAATTTACTAATAATAGAATTATATATAAATTTATATACCTTAAAAGTTAATAAGTAAATAAAATATAAAATAAGTTAGTTTTATTAAAAAATATTTTAATTTATTTATAAATAATAAAATTATTATTAATTAATTTAATTATATTTTTATATAAAATAAATATAAATCTTTTATTAAATATAATAAAATATATATTCTATTATTAGAATATTAAATTTACTATAAAGGAATCATAGTTATTAAGGCCTAAGATACTAGCTAGGTACTTAGTATAAAGGTAATAGAAAGCAAGATTAAGGGTATTATATAATCTATATATAATAATACTAAGAAAGGAGCTCTTTTTAGCTTAGTTAAATAGAACAATTTAATTATTATTTAAAGTAATAGAACCAAAGTAATAGCTATTATACCTATAATCTTAACTATATTATCTTTAACCCCGGGAATTTATCTATATTTACTAAAAAAAGCCTAAATTTTCTTTTATAAAATCTAATTTTATTAAAACTATTAATATACTAAAAGCTTAATAAATAATAAAATTCTTTATAAGGAATTTACTTAGAAAAAAAAAGAAATTACTAATATAAAAAAGTAAATTAATAATAATTAACTTTAGAAATTTAAAAAAGAATTTAAGAAGAAAATAAAACTTAAAGTACTAATAAAACTAATAATTACCTAAAAAGAATATATATAAATCTAAGCCTAATTCTTCTTAGCTTAACTTAATATAAAATATCCTAAATTTAATATTAAAATATTTAAAAATAAGTAAGTATAGCCTTTTTTTATTAAAGTATTCTACCTTAAATACTAAATAACTATAAATAATAATAAAATCATCTATTAATAAATAACTTATTTTAATAAGATACTAAAACTAGGTAATAAGAAAATTACTTAGAATCTAACTACTACTAGAAAAAAAACTATTAATATAAAACTTATTAATAATAATAAGAAGACCTTTAAAAAGAACTAAGTCTTTAATAAATAAGATAAAGATAATAAAAAGAATATTAACTTTAAATCCAAGGTAGATATAAATACTACCTAGGAGGCTAAGAGCAATAATATTACTAAAAATAATAATCCTATAGAAGATATAGAGATACCAGATGCCCTAGAAACTAAAGTAGAGAAGGAAATACTAGCTAAGTTAGTATTCCTAATATTTAAGCTACTTAGTTCAGCTAATATAGCTATTAGTACTTAGTAGAAATTAAAACTTAATAGAAAAGGTAAGAAATTAGTATATATTGATTCTGAGTTAGAAAAGAATAAAGCTATTCTTAAGAACCTTAACCTTAATTTTCTATAAAATAGAGAAAGCTCTAAGATAAATAAATAAGAATAAACTAAAGCTTCTAGCTCTAGGACTAAAACCCTTACTCTTAGTAGTAAAACTATTAGGTATATATAAGGTAGATAAAGCTACTATAAGACTAAGAAAGAACTTAAATATATATATATTATAGGCTAAAGCCTAGTTAGAGATTAGGGCTATACCTTATCTAGAACCTAGATAGTAATACCTTAATAGCAAGAAACTAAGTTATATAAAGAAAAAGATAGCCCTCTAGGCTATTCTTCTCTTCTTTTCTCCTTAGCTTTAAATAGACTAATACAAGATACTAGTTTATATAAATAACTAACTATTTAGCCCTTTATAATATATAATAATATAAAGGAAATCAGTAATAGCAATAATAATACCAGCCCTAAGGAGGCTAGATTTACTAAATAAGGTAGTAACTTATTTAAAAAAGACTAGTTTTATAAATAGGTACTTAAGAAATATAGATAAGAGTTTAAAATAGCTAGACTTATTAGTATAATTAATAATACTACTAAACTATATTATTATTTATATAAATTCTAATAAACTATTAAATATAATATCTATAAGTACTATAACTAAAAAATAAAAAAAAGGCTTTATTTAAGTAAATATTAATTAAAAGATATTATACACAAAATACAGTTAAACCACTAGCAAAAGTGTAAAGTACCCTACAGTAGGTACTAGTATATTTTGTGTATATATATAATACAATACACCCCCCAGTTCTTTAGGCCTTAACTAAAGGACTGTCCCTTATTACTATATTATTCTCTTTTCCTTGGCTCTTACACACTATTGGCTGGCTTCTTGGAATTAAATGTATAATCTTTTTACTGAGTAGAGGTAGTTATTTTCGGAAGTTATAGGCTTTAGCATTTGCTAGCCTCCTAGGCTCATAACTGTCACATACAAAATACGGTTAAACTACTAGTAAAAGTGTAAAGTACCTTATAGTAGGTACCAGCGTATTTTGTGTATATATGTAATACGATAAAAGAATTAAAGATACTTCTATTACAGGCTGAAGCCTGAAGTAGGGATACGGCTGTGCTATATCCATCAAGGTTAGCGGAGAGTGAAACCCTTTTCTAGCTACCAGGGTAGCTAGAGCCCATCAAGGTTGTGGAAGCCTAGATATAAAGCTAGAAGGGCAGCCCTTCTGGCTCCCTTTCCTTCTTTCCTCTCTAGCTTTAGATAGACTAATACAGAGCACCCTTTAGGTTAAATAAACCCAGGACTAGCCCTTTATAACTTCTAAAAATATAATAATTATCTTCTAGGATAGTAGAAATATCCTATCTAAAAAGCAACTAAGATATTAGACTACCTATCTACCTATTAAGGCAGATATAATTACCTTAAGATTTCTTAATCTCCTTAGAGTATATAATAGATTAGTAGCTAATTGCTTTTAGATTATTAGCTGGTTAGATCTTAGTAATATTCTTAGAAATAGTAATAATAATATTATTATACTAAGTAGAAATGCTTTTATCCTAGTAGATTTTAATATTATAAAGATTTTTATATTAATTAGTAATACCTTAATAATAGTAATTAAAGTAAAGATAATAGTTAATAAGATAAAGGATAAAATTAAAATAGATAATACTAAAATCTATTATATAATTAAAAAGAATAATAATATATTAATTCTAATAATAAAAGTATAAAATACTATAATTAATATAAAGTTTAATAAATATAAAAGATTAGTTAGTAGGATTATATAAGATATATAAGATATAAATAAGTAATTAATTAATTTAATTAATTAATTATAGGAATAAATAGCAAAGATTAAAGTATTATAGAAGGTAATTATAGGTATAAAAGTAAAGATTATACCTACCTTTAGTAAGTACCTATTAATTATTAAAAGTACTATTAACTCTAATAATAAGTTCTTCTTTATTAAAGAACTAATTATACTAATTCTAAAGAGAGCTAGAATAATAAAGATATTAGCTTTATAAATAAAGGTATTACTAATACTAATAAAAAAGGTAGAACTTATTAGGATAATAAATAAGAAATCTAATAAATAGCTAGCTAGTATTAAGTTAAAGAAAATAACTATAATAGTATAAAAATCAACTTTACTACCTCTAAAGTAAAAGACTTCTAAGAAAATAATAAATCCTTTTAAGGGCTTATAAAAAAAATATAAGTAATAAATAAATAAGAAAATAAGAGGATCTAATAATAGGTAGATAGGAATAAGGAGTATAAGAAATAAGTTTAGAATTAAATTAAAAGAAAACTTTATATATAATATTTACTAGTAATATAACTAATTTTATAAGTTCTTTATAATAACTTTAGATTATTACTAGGCTAATAACCTCTTTCTTAAAGGGGACACTTATTATATAGCCTAAATAAATATATAATTATATAATAAATCTATCCTTTAAAAAGACTAATTTATTTATTAAAATAAAAGAATAAGTAATTTAGTTTATATTATTAGACCTATAGATGTTAGTACTATAAGCCTTATATTAAATTATAAATACTATGATTTATAATACTAATCCTCTATATATATTATAGAGGTGAATCCACTAGAATCACTATATAATCCACTGCCTAAATAAATAATAATAAAAATAAGCTATTTTAATAAATACAAAAGGATAAGAAGGATTTAATATCTCTAGCTGGGCTAAGTTAACCTTGCCTTTAAGGCCAGGCTAGTATAAAACTAAAGGTATTATAAGTAGTTAAAGAAGAGCTTAGTTAATAAGAGACTTATAATAATATAATTACTTTAGAAGACATTAAGGCTATTTAAGATTTACAGAGTAAATGGCTTGAGGCTGATAATAAAAACGATCACATTTATCATCGGTTTCCCTAGAAATGCTACTCCAATTAATACCTGAAGTTATTAAATGGAGGGCATCTTGAGTTGCTCATGAGGGCTCAGTCTCGTCGGGCAAGGCTGATAGCAACCCCGGTAACTATATCTCAATCTCATTAACTTTATTAATTAAGCTCCTTTCTTTGCCTGGGCAAAGAGACTATGATAGCAGTGATATGGTGATGTATGCGATGGCTTTCCAGGACAGGCTAGAAGCAAAGTATTGGAATTAAATGTACCAAGAAATAGCCACGGACCTCCAACATCAAGATTTATCAAGGAGACACCTGATATAAGCTAAGCACACCATGTCAACTGGGTACGCCGAAGTGCGTCACGCAACCTACCCGCCAAGTCCCCAGCGCTCCGTTCTTCTGATTACCAATTTCTCATGAATTTTATGTTTCATATTAATAATCCAGAGAAGCAGGTCAGGTTTCTCTGGAACGAACTAATAATGTACACCCTCATTGCTGATCCAATTTTTCTCGTATACGGCATGACCTATGTAATGTCATGTTCACTATAGTATATGCCACATGTGGGACCCTTTAGATACAAGCGTGCTGAAGAGTTATGCCACAACAGTTCGATCCATTCTCTTGTACCCCTATCCTCAGTTGGGCATTTGGGCGGACTGTCCGTGTTGGACATAGGCTGGTTCTTTTCCCTCAGCCTTTCTACAAAAATAGTGAGAGATGCACGGACGTCATTAGCAAGCATGACGCGCACGTCTTAGCTAACGCAAAGTGTTGAATGCATAAGATTGAGCTTCTACGCCACTTGCCAAAGGTAGGATTCAGTTCTGGTTTATTCTAAACCATTCTGCCAATTTAATTTTGAAAAAAGATTCGCCCAGTTGCAAGAATGACATCTTCGAAGAATTATGGGAAGAGGCTTATTCCTCACGTCCTGGATGACTTGGCCTCTACCGAGCCAGATCTTATAGTATATCCGATCGCAATATCGTCAGATATCTCTTGGGGCTGTCAAAATATCTCCGCACATACTTTTGCAAGAGTTGTAGACAAATTGGCTTGGCAGCTTCATGATCAGATTGGAGAAGGCTCGACCATACAGGTCGTTGGCTACATTGGGCTGCGTAAGTCTAAGCCTCTATCCAAATTCCAACTACTGCATCAACTGTTTTGCCTCCTTGAAAAGGGAGGACGGGTAAGGAGGGTTTGATGAAGTTATCCCGCTAATGTCTCTCAGATGATCTCCGACACATTCTATTAACATACGCTTGTGTCAAAGCGGGCTTCGCAGTAAGTCCCATAGCTTTTTACCAGTGCATATATTTCACTTGGCTAATGTTCCATTTCTGTTTTGTGGTTGTTTAGGCTCTGTTTCTCTCCCCAAAAAACAGCATTACAGGAGCCCTTGCGGTTCTTGAAGCGGCGAATTGCAATATCTGGATCAAGCCAAACGGGAAAACGCACACTTTGGTTGAAGACCTCCTTCCACAACGATCCATGAGGGTTCTGAGCCTCCCTGAGCTCGATCAACTTCTGGATGTTGAGATGGCTGAACCTTACCCGTTTACCAAAAGTTTCGACGATGCTATCGATGAACATTTTTGTCTCTTGCATACGTCTGGATCAACCGGGTCACCAAAGCCTATTATATGGTCTCACGGTCTTGTGAGCACCATGGATGCTGTTCGCTTACATCCGCCATGCGAAGGCGATGGTGGGATGAAACCATGGACTTCAGGTTGGGATAAAAATAATAAGATATACTCATCATTCCCGATGAGTCATGTATGCACCCCTTGTTTAATAAATGTATGTGACATTAATATTGATAGGGAGCTGGCATTATTATGAATATTATCATGCCGTCACTTTTCGGCTTGCACTGTATTCTGGGACCCGAAGGGGTAATACCTAACCTTGGTTTGATTGATTCTCTTGCTGAAAACACATCAATTGATATCTGGAGTATGATTCCTTCACTTGTTGATGAACTGAGCGAGGCACCTAAAATCTTAGCCAAGCTAAAGTCGTCAAAATTCACATGTACCTCTAGTGGTGAGACTAAGTTTTTTAATTGCCCTTATTTACTTGAAGCCCTGGACTCTAGTCACTGACATTATTCAATTCAAGGACCAGTCAGCCCAATCAGTGCAGCTAAAGTCAATGAGACAATTCGGGTCCTCAATTTAACGGGTACGACAGAGGGCTTATTCATTGGTAATCTATGGGTAAACAGGGAGGATTGGCTATATTTCGCCTTTCACCCCTTCTCAGGGTTTGAGTTCAAAGAGATAGAACCAGGCACATATGAGCACTGGGTACATCGTAATGAACATGAACCTCGATTCCAAGGGATCTTTCATACATTTCCCAACAAAACTTCAATCAACTTCAAAGACCTTTATACTCAACATCCTACTAAGCCTGACTTGTGGGCATATAAGGGCAGAAATGACGATGTTGTCGTCCTATCTAATGCCTATAAGATATTACCCTTGCATACGGAAGCCCTGGTTATAAGTCATCCTGCAGTTGAAGGGTGTTTAATGGTACGAAAGCCCCAAAATGTTAGTAATAAAAAGCTATTCCACTAACAGTTATGCTATAGATTGGATCAGGGAAGCCCCACTCTGGTCTTCTTATTGAACTAAAGAATCCCGCAGAGGGTAATAATGAGCTGTTTGATAGTATATGGGCTTTGGTGGAAAAAGCCAATTCGACGTCTTTACACATGGATCAACTTCTAAAGGACTACGTCACCTTCTCTAAATCGGATAAGCCATTCATTCGTACTGATAAAGGGACCATCAAGCGGCGCGCTACTTTGGAGGTTTACTCTGACTATATCGAGCGATTTTATGAGTCCAGGCTGGAAGATGAAGAAGCGCCATTTTCAACGATTGACACAAGTTCGATTGATTCTACCATAAAGGCTCTCCGTCTGATCTTTGGCTCTTTACTGCTAAACTTGAGTAATATCTCGCCAGACGAAAATCTTTTTGATCTAGGATTGGACTCATTACTTGTCTTCCGAGTCATTAAATCAATCCGTGCGGCAACCGGCCTACGTGACAAGCTTTCTCCCCGAAACCTCTACACACCCAACTCTCACCAAAATTGCACCTAACATTGTGCAACTGATTACGAAGAAAAGAAACGCCACATGCAATGAAAATTTGGATGAGTCTACTGACCCCAATATGGCCAAAATGAGAAAGATACTCAATTCACATGAGTCACGTATCTCAGCCAAAGGCAATGAGTTTGATCTCATGAACCCTAATATGTATGCGGGTATGGAGTTTTACTTACCTCTGCAAGACGAAACTTGCTTTAAAGATTTCTTCTCAAGGCTTCAAGAAGGTCTTTCTCGCACCATACAGCTTATTCGAGAACTTGAAGGCATGATTTATTGCTCAGAACATGAAATAGGATACAAAGCGGGCGACCTCTGCATCACCGCCCCACCCATTCCGACAACGGCTACTGCACACCTTAGTGCTATTCATGAATTCGGGGAGCTTAAACAACTGCGTTTCAGAGATCTTTCAGAGCAGCTCCCATCATTTGCAGAATTGAAAGCTGCTGGGTTTATTGCTTCAGCCTTTAAGGATGAAGTTGTGCTTGACTGCCCTTGGTTTCCATCGCTACCTGCCGATTTTTTAGTTGCTCGGGCCAGTTTTATCAAAGGTGGCTGCATCTTAGCCGTCAACATTCATCATGCAGCATTTGATGGCAATGGGTTAATTACAGCCTTGAGGGTATGGGCCGAGAGCTGTAGATATCTCGAAGGTGATAAAACGGCAACTTGTGATTGGCTAGAGGCAAATAGTCTCAATCGCAACTTGCTTCATGCTTCATATGAGGTACAAGGTTATGCCAAGCCTGCAAATGAAGTAGATCCCAATGTGTGGGGATTCTTGGGATTTCCAAAACCAGACGCTACTCAACATGCCGGGACCGTGGCAAATGTGAAGGCTGAACAGACAGAATCAGTCCTTCCTCCCGTGCCATTATTTCCCCAAAGCTTTATCTGGCCACCTGTCGTTCCCATGGATGGCCGCCGAATGAGCACTACGACTTTTCTTATCCCAACTCATAATGTTGAGAAGCTGCGCCGAAGAGTCATGGCCGATCCAGCCTCTAAAGGAGTTGCGACATCTATCAGTGATGCTGTGCAAGCGCTTTTCTGGCGTGCAGCGATTAAAGCAAGGTATGGAGTTGCAACAGAGATCTGGGGAGAAACATTTGGGCCTGAAAGCATATCTATTGCGGAGATGCCTATAGGGGCACGTCCATACTTCTCAATGCTTCCCTCTTCATATATGGGTAGTTGTTTTGTGACAAACCGCCCATATATGCCTCTTCTGGAGCTTTGTGCACCACAGACGACCCTTGGGCGCATCGCTTGCATCTTTCGTGAGGCTGCCTCTCGCATCACGCCATCATTAGGACACGACGCTTTTACGCTTCTTCAATCTATACCTGACTTTAGCAAACTGATCAATGCCTATAAAGATCTTTCAGGCATGCACATCATGATAAATAACTTTATCCTATTTCAAACAAGTGAGATATCATTTGGCCAAGAGTTCTTTGTTAATGAAGGTATCCCCGATGCTATGCGAATACAGATGGACCGGTTGAATAGCGCATTTAGGCTGTTTCTCATCCACCCTCTGCGCTAGGATGGCGGTGTTGAATTATTACTACGTACATTTCCAGAAGAGTTCAAGATGCTTATGGAGGATGAAGAGTTTATGGAGTTTACTATTTTTATGGGATAGTATTCGTAAATGCTTCATAGATATTTAAAATATCATGTTTGTGGTTAAAAGTGAATGTTCACGTGGAGTCTTTTAATAATAAAAACTAGTTCCCGAGATAACACCAGCATTTTCCGACTGCACAAGAAGTTCCTTAACAGCCCATGACTTGAAGACATAACCGGGCGGCATGTTGGTATTTTCGAACAAACTGCCCGCGACAAGATAATCCACACATTTACCGTAGTTTTCCATCGCATATTGTTCGGCGTTATACTGGACGGCTCACAATCTCAGGGTTTTGGGCAACGGCATCCCAATCCGTTTTGTGGAAAGCCTCTCTGATTTTAAATCCCATTTTTTGCGCGCATGCAACTCGCTCAAATCTGGCAACTCCTTGTTAGCTTCTTCGAAGGCTATATTAACAATCGACCGGAAATTTCTAACCTAAGACGGTTGTGAACCTTCATTTCAAGCGAGATGCTTTGTTTCCCAGAAAGATGCAGACAGATTGCCAAAGAAAATGCATCCTCATTGCCATGGTGGCACCGCTGCCAGAAGTCGGAAGGAATGAATGTGCCGCATCGCCGATCTGGATGACTCTTGATTGGGGAGACACCCAAGTCAATTGAGGATCTCGCCACATGGGTTTCCATTCGACCGCGGGCTTTCGGGGGTGGACTTGATTAGCTCCGAAACAAATGGCGTCCAGCCTTTAACATGCTCAAGCGCATCATCCGACGACGCGGTCTGTACCAGGCCTACCCCTTCAGCAAAAGAGTTGTCCTTGAATTAATTGTTAACTTAGATCATTGAGGAAGGTGATAAAAAGTCTCAAACCTTGTGATTTAGCATCCAGCAGATTTCGTCTTCAGTTTTTTCAATCACAATATGGGCGTCAGGTCCAATATGAAGAGAGACTCATTTGTCAAAACCCTCAAATTCCTTTGCAATAATAGGGTTTGCCTCCATCACCGGCTTTACTGGAAAGCTGGCCCTAAAAATACTAAATCCAGAACTGATAGGCCTATCTTGAGTACCAAGGACCAGAGACCTTGATCTGGAGCCTATTCCATCAGCTGCCACAACCACGTCAGCAGTAAGAACCTCTCCATCAACGAGTCGCACGCCTCCGTAATCGGGTCTCTCAATGTACTCGGCAACGCCGGTGGAAAGTTTCACATCAATCCCCAATTCCAAAGCATACTGATATAGGGCTGTATGAAGTCCCTGTCTGTTGAGCGGGATAGATCGAAGTTTAGCCTCCCCAATTGGGAAACCGCCGATCAAGGATCCATCATATTTCTTATAGTGGCTCGTGGATGGCCAAGACATTGACTCCAAGCTTTCCAGAAAATCCGGCCATTTTCTGATAGTGTGAAGAGCCGGTGATTGGATTGCAATCATATCGCCTACCAGTCAGTGTCAATATTCTTTTCTTACTTAAATCATAGCTGCGTCGCCTTCAGACACTCGCCTTGGTATTTCAGTCAAGCAGTAACTAACCAAAATCATCAAGGCTAGACCGACGCTCAATCACTTGAACATCATGCCCCTTCCGCTTGGCCTCAATGCTGAATGTCAAGCCGGCTAGACCTGCTCCAACCACAAGGATGGAAATTCCGGTGCGTGGATACTGCTCAAAGGCAGCTTGTCGTGGACTTTTGGAGGTCATATTCCCGGATAGGTCTTGAAAGGCTTCAGTTTGCGAGGTGATTTATGGGTGTATAGTAATACAGTTTGGGTGATGAAGAAAGTGAATCTGAAGGATAAAGGGCTGCTTTATACACATTCAAGTATCATCTACCTACCCTCGGATACCACAATGTCATATTTCTCGGGTTCCAAGCTACAATCCGAGCCTCCGGTACCACTCTATACAGGATATGTTTTGACCAGATGGCATGAACAGACTCCGCCGTGGCGACTTGGATCTCTTGTCACAGTGGTGGGTTAGTGGAGACGGAGTGCACACCGGCTGCAGGTTCGTGAATAAGGTGCGGTGATCGGCCCTTTGTGACGTATTGTTCACATGAAACCCAGTCCCCACTCTCATCACAAATCATTTGAATTTACGCAGAATCCTTGTAACTCATATTCACGATGAGTCTGCATGAAAAATGTTTTTATGCCAGCGGCATATCATGATCCCAGCCCGCTTCAGTAGACCTTCATTGACGACATCAGGTTCAGAATCTTGAACTACCGCACTCAAATCAGTTCCATATCTTAATGATTTAGCTACAAGGATCATATAGAATTGCTTAAGGCTCCAGCTTTCTCCCAAAAGTAGGGGCTGGCTCCATTAGGGACGGCCCGCCAAGTCTCAATTACTGATACTTTTCGATTCCCAGCTGCAATTCTATGGAAGGTGTTGCAAAGTTCTATCTCAAGATCTTGTAGCCCCGCTTCCGGTCACCATTTTCGAAAATGCCACATGCGAGAAGTAATCAAAGTGTGTGAGCAATGACAGACTAAACTTGAATATTCCATCTCAAATCATTCGCTGTTTGTTACTTCCCAGCTTTCCTACTAACACAAAACCTTTGACCACATACGCATTCAACGCACACCACCTTAATCATCGTACAAAACACCATATCTTCCAGCCCAAACCAAAATGAGCAGAGATGATCAGGTACTTGCTACATTCTCCATCCAAGTAAACTCGGGGTCATATCCAACGTGTATGCGTACAGGGTTCATTCCTGTAACATCTCGGTACCAAGCTTGGCGCCGCTCGTTCTCGCTTGTGATCTTCTCTGGCTTTTTCATGCCCTTTTGGCTTTTCCCAAAGGGTTTCGGCGCAACCTCCCAATCCTTGTAGCTTATTGATACTCTCTTGAGATTAAACTTCTTCTCCCAAGTATCGTAGGTGTTATTCGGTTCATCAACGCTGCTACCAAGTTCCTGATGATTTAGAAACCCTTTTATGATGCCGTCCAGGATGTTTATGCCAGGGTTGTCGGGTGGCGGATAGGTCGCCCAGCTAGCGTGAGGAAAACAAGTAATAGAGGATAGGTTGGTGCTGTAGGCAAGTGCTTGGCCAATTTGGTCCTGTTTGGATAAAATGTGTTAGCAAATCTTGCGAAATCCTATTAGCAAAGAAAACAGTTCGACACTAACCATCTGTTCTTCGTCCGGCGCAAACTCAAACTCCCTTAGGCCGGGCAATCCATTGACTATTGCACAGACGGTTGTTGCCGGCAAATAAGGAATGCAGAGCCCGCTCGTCCGTCCATTGTAGCGTATCCTCAGGGTTTTCAAATTTTTGTGTTTCAGAATAGCTTACAACAATGTGTCCGAGAGGCCAGGGTTGGAGATGCCAGCATCTTCTTTGTACTGCCCATAGCTGGGAAGTTCCAAGGTCTCTAAGGTGTCGAATGAAGAGATAAAGTCGCACCTGGCCTCGAACTGTGCCCTGTCTCGCTCCGGCCTCGTATCCCAGTAATGGCTATCCGCCATGTCGATGGACAAGCGTCGCAACTTCAAACTTGCGCCCTGGGATGCTGATGAGCGAGCCAGAGAGGCAAGTCTTTGACACAGGCTACCCTCTTCCTCTTCGAGATTACCAATTTTGAGATCTTTTAACTTGGTGAAATCAATTGCCTTCTGCAAGATGTCAAAGGTACCTGCTTCAACCCTGTAACATGTAAGATCAAGCGACCTCAAGGACTCTAAAGTTATATTCTTGCCCCAATCTATCAACAAGTCACGGGTATGGTTATCCGGTCCCAGCCAGGCAGTCTTGATGCTCAGAGTTTCCAACGTAGATGCTGAGTTTTTAATTATGGATTGCATGACCATACGATCCTCGGACCGGTACCTGGTATCATCCAGACTGAGATGCTCCAAATTCTTGATCTTGGCCATCGCGCCGATATCTTCGTCTCCAACATCGTTGAGATATAAGTTGAGAGCTTTCAGGCTCTTCAGAGATGCAAGACTTTTAGCAATCGACCTGGGCTTCATCGTCAGCCATGGGAAAGTAAGCTAGGTGTCAACTCATGTCACTCACGTAGTAAGCACTCGCGTCTCGACTATTTCCAAGTTTTCAAAATTCTTCATCGCTTCCTCGATATATCTGAGAACAATATACCTATGTTTCTTGCCTGGATCTGAAGCACCAACTACTAATTGCTGCATGTAGGACGCGCAGAAGGGCTTTGCCTTTTCATCAAGGCCTGTTGGGTATCTTTCTTGCTGACCTTTGTATTTCCCCTCCTTCTTGAGCTGCTTCTTCTGCGCAATAGTCAGATGCGGCTCAATGGCACGGATGAGCTTGGGGATGTGCGCGTGAAACATGGCGGCGACGGCGAGGCGACGGTAAAGATGTGGCATCATTTTGGAGTAGAATACTTTGCAAGTTCGTCCAAGGGCGCTCATTGATTTTACGTCTCTGATGTTGTTCAAGACTAAGGTCAGGATTTCGGGTGGGAGCGAATAGAGACGGTTGCCGTCATCGGCGCCTTCATCATCAGCCTTAGCCTTTTTGTTCTTTCCCTGGTCCAACGAAGCGCCAGCACGCTTCTTAGCACCTTTCTTCTCGGCTGCCTTGGTTGCTGATTTGTTTCCATTGCTTCCCGACGCTTGAGGGCGTTGCTTCTTGGCGGCGGTTTTAGCAACTGGGGGGCTGTCAACTGCAACTGGGTCTGGAACCGCTGCAGGGGTTGGGTCCCGAAGCTGTGCTTGACGAGCGCTTCTTCTTGTTGCTACCATTACGATTGCTGAGGGTGTGGATTTTAAAAGGGGGATATGGTATATTTTCTGAGCAAAATGGGTTATGATGAATTTAATACAGACAAGAAATGGCCTGCGCAAAGCGCGACTGTTGCCTGGCGCAAAGGACCGGGAACACGGCTAGCGTCGCGGTGTCACATGACTCAGGGGGTGATTCCACATCTAACCCAATTAGCGTGGGCTACTCTCACCACACAGTCCGGACCTCGTGGCTGCGCACGGCTCCATTTCGCATTGTCCAAGTTCCAAGTCCAAACTAGTATTTCTACTTATGCTATTTAAACTTGAAGCCTAGAGCGCGTCCTAAGTATCCTTAAAACTGGAACTGCTCGCAAAGAGAGCGACCATCATACTGTTCCCCATCCGAAAAGCCGCCGGAGAGCTTACCAATCATTCTCTTATATGTATCAGTCGACAAAGTTGTCAGCTCGCGAGTAAAGTTAACCAGAAAAGTGCTGTCATCACCAATATTGTATTCCAAAGTATAGCCGGACGGCGCATCATTCTTTGGAGGTGGAGGAAACTCAACGTTCTCGCCCCAAGGCCTGACAATGATTGCCCCATCCTCGCAGCTTTGGCCGATAACCTCCCCATCCTTCGTGATCCAAGACGCGAAATGCTCCTTGTTATCAGGCGTGACGGTGTCAAACCAAACCAAAGAGTAAGGGCCGATGCGACCATGACCCCAGTACCATGACCGGACAACGTCCTTGATGTGTGATGTGGCCCAATTCTTATCATGGTAGCCGTTGCCGGAAAACTTCAGTTCCTTGCCCTGGACCGTGATATCAACTGAGGCAATAGCATCAGGGATTGCGTTTGACCAATAATACTGGGGGATGATTTGCTGCGAAACGCCAGGCTTGTTAATGTCACAAGGATAGTGGGGCGGTGAGATCTATTGGCTGTGCAATTAGCTGGCCATGGTCAAGAAAACAATTCAGCTTTGTTCGTACCGATCTCAGCTCGAGCGTTCCAAATATGTCATACTTGGTGTTGTTCAAAGAAATCACGTATGTCGGATTCGGTTGCTCGAGATTACTTCCTTTGAAGGAGGCCCCAGCACCTTTCCAGTCACCACTAACCCCATTTTTACCCACGTCGATTTCAGCCCCTTCTGTTGCATAATCGAGTGCGAGGAATTGGGTACCATTGTCAAAGGTCCCAACGATTTGCACAGTAAGGGGCCCGCCTCCGTATGGAAGATCGAAACTATCCGGGCCATTGGCGAAGAAGATAACCGCAAGCGACTCGTTCTTAGATGTCGTCGAGACAGCATCAAAGTACCACCTTGAAATGAATCAATAAACTTCTATGATATCCTTGATTGCCAGTGCCTACCAATCAATTGATGTAGCATTTACACCTGGTTTCATTTTTGGCCCATCGAGCTGGCCTTTGAGAGAAGTCTCCTCAACAATTGGCTGACCCTCAAACAAGGACCAGGGATAGGTGATCGTTTGGGGGTATTTAGTTGGCTTGGCCCTCACAGATACAGTGAGAAGAGCTAGATCTATCCAACTGGAGAGACGCATTTTGTTGGCAGAATTTTCTTCAGTGAGCTTGTAAAGGGGTACGGTTGCAGTATTGAATGTCGGTAGTATCTCGTTTGTAAAATCTGATGGCACGTCACAGCATATTTGACACACTTGGGTCAGCTTTTATAAGTCGCAACCAGCATTTATCTACTGGATATGATGATTCATAAATTTGTGACAGCGACCCACATAATTAGGTTTTCACGATCAGACTAAAGCTCGTTTTGAAATAGAGAAAAAGAAACCATAAATTTACATGCAAGATTGAACCTCAAGGTGCTGATCCAGCGGTCCGAAAATGTCAAGTTTAGGAAATGTCCCCGAGTTGGTCCACTGAAGACGGGGTTGGGAGTTCGGAGTCCCGAGACACCGATTCCCCATCCTCCCGGCAATCTTAATTTTCCGAGTGTTAAAATTCTGGGACGAATATTTCAGTCTTTCTTTTTTTTTGGCGCAGAGGTACCCCTTTGGAGTTTTCCTGTTCGTTTTGTGAGACGAGCTGGCCACTAATTTCTCACAAGGGTAGTTAAAATAACGTCAAGACGATCGATTTCAATCCTATAATTCTTATCCCAAGTATTTTGTAGAAGCTCATAATGCTTATAGTACTGGACCATATGCAACTCGTGAATCGATTTAATGCTATGATCTTGCTTGCGCGCCAAGGCTGCGAGTGGGAATTGCTCACCGAGGGATCAACTAAGGTAAGTTACCTCATTACAGCCACGTAATTGATTATGAGTTTAGGTTGAAATGAATGACTGTATTTAAATTGACATACGAAATGTGGGGGCATATATTTGTGTATTTGATGCTTGTCACTTTTAGCTGATTCATTACATGTCGTCACCAAGAGTCTCTCGCCATACCAGTAGGCTGTACACGATTTCTCTTCCGACGTTGCAATGAATATGTCGTCATCTCCATATTCCAACTTCATTGACAAAGGCCGACGCAAAGAAGCAAAGCTTAAATTAGGTGGGAGACCCTCACCATGAGCTGTCAGCCAGGGTGTGCTCAATGGTGATTCGATCACCTCTGTGGCTAAATCGAGCATAGCGCCTGGCCCGGAAAAACACAACCCCGAACTGCCCTGCGACATCGGATATCAGTGTCGGATGATTACAAGTAGGATGGCACGAGAGATATGCTGGCAATGTATTTATTGTGAGGTTATTCTCCCTCGTTGTCGATTCTGCGCGTTGCTGTCGTCTTCCAGCTAGAGGTATCATTCGTGTGCATGGTTCAGTAACTTTTTTTTACCCCAATCATTGGATCATGCACACACCATAGGATGACTGTTTTGTGTAGAATGATTGGTTCGAAAAAGGGTGCACGGGCCACAGGGGATCCACAGTACCATAGGATGACTGTTGTCCATAGGATGACCGGTCTTGGACTAATGAGAGAGAGAGAGAGAGAGAGAGAGAGAGAGAGAGAGAGAGAGAGAGAGAGAGAGAGAGAGAGAGAGAGAGA
>VTGD01000141.1:0-116378 GCA_013406985.1 Calonectria crousiana | reverse complement strand
GGGCTGTTTGTCCAATTTTTTTTGAACACTGGAATTCATTTACACGGTTGCCTTTGTATTCAAATGGCTCAAGCCCTTTGAGGTGGTGTCTTGGTCTTGCATTGTATACTTTGCCAAGTCCAATCAAGTATGAGAGTACGACAACTTTATCTCACTAAGGGAAAACATACGCTGTGAAGAGAAAAGGGTTTCGCGAGAACCAATTTACTCTAACCTAGAATCGACATAGGATGTGCTCTATCACCCTTTATTCAACAAACATCTTGACTCAGCGTGAAATGTCACTCATGGCCTCTCTCCTCGCAAGAGTCGCCTCTCTTCTGAAGAGGACGTGGCGTAATAACACTGGGCTGAGAGCAACGAGCTGGTGTGTCATGAAACTCCCTACAACATCAACTGGAAGGATTTGGCTACTTGGGAAAATCCACGAGCCCTTGCGTCACCGTACAGACTTTTCAAGATGTATGGCGGAAGAGCATAAAGGTTGGACATATATCTGGATCACAAGGTCGATCAACCAAAATTCTCAAAAACCTTAACCCACGAATAAGGTCAATTTTGTTTGAACCAATCTACACAGTTGTAGTCAGAACCATTTGGGAGCAGGCACTCGCAAAGCATTGATCCAGCAATTTCTTGTACAGAATACATACACAGGCACTAGCCTCAACAATTCCCCATCATTGGAACTATATGGTACATTTGAGAACAAGTCATTCCGAACGGTCGTACACGAGCATCCTTCATCATAAAATCAAGAACATCATCATCCAGCGTGATTTTTGTATGGCCCTCAGCCCCATTTCACACCAAAGAAACTGAATCCTTTCCCAGAGCCCGAGCCAGACGTGGCATCGTTCTCCAAATAAATCCTGTCATGACCCTTGATATCCACAAACAAGTACTTGTAAAGATAGTCGCTCTGTCCGCGATGCTTGATCATGTGCAATTGAACTACTCCTTGGTTTTGAGACCCCTCAACCTATACTGGTTAGAATAGGCGGCAGCTGTGGCCAGGCTTGCAAACTCACGTAAAAATGCATAATAAGATGCTGGTGCCCTTGAGCATCAGTCTTTTCCGAAGAGCTACAGCCATTAGACCGCATCCAGTGCAGATGGCAGCATTCGTACTTACGCAACCGGACGCGCTCTCCTCCACTTGTTGAATGTTTCATCTCCGTGGGCGATGATCGACTTCGGATCGCCCAATAACTCAATGCATCGCAGATCATCCTTGACCTTGTCAACGGCACGGTTGAATTGGGATATTTTGCTGTCCGGTGAAAAAACTTCGGTCCACAGAAAGTAACCCACGCCGCCCTGCAAAAGTTAGGCTTGCCATTGCGAGTGCGCTGGGGAAACACACTGTAAGCACGAGTCCAACCAAAATCATGCCAAAGTTGAAGCTCTGCTGGGTGGCCCGGGCTGCCTTCTCTCCGACAGAGAGCTCATTCCACGGGACGAACCCATCGTCGTTGAAGGGGGTGACGGCTCTCGTTCGGCGTTTTGGGCCCTGCGGCGCGGCGCTGGAGTTGGTCTGGGTGGAATAGTGGCGTGGGACGACGAGGGTTCGGAGGGCGGGAGGGAGGCCGAGGAGGACGGTCGGGCGGGCCGCGATGAGGGAATTGGTTGGCTTCATGTTGATGGTGACGAATTCGCGACAGCCATGGTACCAGGACTAAAAATCCTGGCAGCAAAACTGACTTGTAAGCTTGGCGACGATATTCAGCGACTTGATGCTACCGACCTCAAGCTCCTACTTCCCAATTACTTGCATCTACACCGCCTTGGGCAGAAAGTAGCGTGGGGAATATCAATCACCCAATTAGGCATAGCGCCGTTCAATATGCCACTTCGTCCTCGAGTCAACTCCTCCCCTAATTGAACATCATACCGACACCCAACTTTGCCCCCAGCCCTACGAAGTCTGTCCTCCAGGGCGTCGCCAAAGGAGCCACCGTGTTTCCCTGCCGCAACACTACATCGATCCCACAGCACCCGACAAGACACTGCACCACAACGACCTGTCCACCGCCATCATGAGCGCCCTTGCGACGAAGCAGCAGTCGCTGAAGATCTTCGAGAAGTTGAAGACGAAGCAGGCCAACAAGGTGGGTTAATGCCTCCGTTTGGTGATTGCGCGTTCGTATAGCCGCAGCAGGATCAACGGCGCTGACTCTTTCTGCCCCCCTCCCCCAGATTTGCTTCGACTGCGGACAAAAGAACCCAACATGGACATCTGTGCCCTTCGGTATCTATCTGTGCCTGGACTGCTCCTCGAACCACCGAAACCTTGGTGTTCACATCTCCTTTGTGCGATCGACAAACCTCGACCGTATGTCACGGGTGTACCTCCCCGTTTTGTTACCGCAAGACTAACCCGGTTGCGCAGAGTGGCAATGGGACCAACTGCGAATGATGAAGGTCGGTGGCAATGAGTCCGCTACCAAATTCTTCCAGCAGAACGGCGGCACTGCCGCCCTGAACAGCAAGGACTCCAAGACAAAGTACCAGTCCAATGCCGCCACCAAGTACAAGGACGAGCTCAAGCGACGCGCCGCCCGGGATGCTCAGGAGTACGTGGCTCGTTGTGGAACCCCTGAGGAGTGATAAACTAATTGTTCTCTAGGTTTCCCAGCGAGGTTGTGATTACTGATGGTGCTGACGACGAATCTTCGACCCCCGCTGGTGAGCCCGACGACGATTTCTTCTCTTCCTGGGACAAGCCTGCCATCAAGAAGCCTACCCCTCCAGTTTCTCGAACCGGCACTCCTCCCGTCGTGGGACGCACCCCTTCCCCTTTCCTCAACTCTGGAAACGGCAAGGACGTTGCGCGCACCTCATCCCCCCTTGCTAAGACCGCTACCGGAGAGACAAAGCCCGCCAGCCGAATCACCACCTCAGCTGCTCTGCGCAAGACCACCACTGGCCCCCGCAAGGCCAACGTTCTCGGTGCCAAGAAGACCACCACCAAGCTCGGCGTCAAGAAGGTTACAAGCGATGTCATTGACTTTGACGAAGCCGAGAAGAAGGCCAAGGAGGAGGCAGACCGGATCGCAAAGCTTGGCTACGACCCCGACGCTGAGGAGGAGAAGACTGCCAAGGACGCTGGTGTTGGAGCCAGCATCATCTCGCCAACTCCTGTCAGCCCTAGCCGAAACCTGTCATCGCATACTCGCCAGAAGTCAGAAGCCGAGGTGGAGCGATTGGGCATGGGTATGGGACGACTAGGCTTTGGACAAATCGGCGGCCCCAAGGCAGCCGCCGCTCCCAAGAAGAGCGCCGGCGGGTTCGGCTCTGTTGGACCTGTAAAGGTTGAAGGTAAATGATTGCGAATTGAATCATTTGGGACACGCGCTAACACACTCTTCAGACGAATCGCAAACCTACGCCCGAGACAAGTTCGGCGGCCAGAAGGGCATCTCGTCAGACGAGTTCTTCGGCAAGGGTGCCTACGACCCCAATGCCCAGGCCGAAGCCAAGACGCGACTCCAGGGATTCGAGGGTGCAACTGCCATCTCATCAAATGCCTACTTTGGTCGACCTGAGGAAGAGCCCGAGGATGAGTACGGTGATCTCGAATCAGCCGCCAAGGACTTTGTGCGCAAGTTTGGCATCACCGCGGCCGATGATATCGACAACCTGACCGCCGTCATTGGCGAGGGCTCCGCCCGGCTCCAGGGAGCTATCCGATCCTACCTCGGAAACTGAGCGGACCCCAGGTACCCAGTTGAGGAGTTAGAAGTGCGACCCCGCTAGGCCCCAGGAGTGAGATGTCAGATCGAGGGAGAAAAGGGTCGTACGTGGGCCAAGCTACGGACTTTGGCCCCTCATCAGGGACCCTGGCACATTTTTCCTCGACATGAAATAAAGGGGGAGGTGGGATGCTTTTGAGATCTGGCGTACATGTTAATATCAAAGTTGGCTGTGTCGGTTAGTATGGAATAGACGTTTTTTGTTCTTCGCGCTCATGTCAAGATTGTTCACAAGAGAAGGAGGGAGAAGGGCGAGGACGAGAGAGAGGCACGCATGATGGAAACGTTGGCGAAAGATGAATTAATTTGAGCTTTAAAAAAAAAGTTTATCATGCTTCGTCTCAGAGGTACGTTAAATGTGACAAGACAATGCTTCGTAGTCTACAGGGATGGTATATCTCACAGAGGTGTGTTTAGAGAGGGATGGGGTGGAGGGAGGTTTCATCTACAGCTTAGCAACCATCTTGTTGCCCTTCTCCAGCCAGGACACGGCATCGTCCACAAACTCGTCCACGACTCCCTTGGCGGACTTTTGCTCGTTGACAACGGCAGCGCACTTGCCCATGAGGTAAGGGCGGAACTTGTCGAGAGCGTCCTCGGCGTCGTCGCCGTCCAGCTTGTCAAGGTCAGCCTCGTAGGGGATGGTGCCCTTGGCGGTGAGCTCCTTGATCTCGGCCTGGCGGTTGACCTCCCAGTCGTTGATGTACTCGTTGTTGCGCACGCGCATGGGGCGGCCGGTGAAGATAATGGTGCGGATGTTGTCGTCGTGGCCGGCTGTCCTGACGGCGTCCTTGTGGGCCTTGGGGGCACCGGCCTCGTCGGTGAGGATGAAGCGGGTGCCGACCCAGACGGCGCTGGCACCCATCATGAGAGAGGCGGCAAGGAGCTGGCCGTTGTGAATGCCGCCGGCGGCAACGACCTGGACGGGGAGGCCGGTCAAGGGAGACTTGTGGTTCTTGCACGCCTCGACGACGGCGGGGATGAGGACGGTGGTGGGGATGTCGCCGGTGTGGCCGCCGCCCTCGCCGCCCTGGGCGCAGATGATGTCGACGCCGAGGTCAAGGCACTTCTTGACGTGCTTGACGTGGCCGATCATGTTCATGTAGAGGATGCCATGCTTGTGGAGCTTGTCGACGACCTCCTTGGGAGGAACGCCGACGGCGGAGACGAAGAGCTTGGCGCCCTCCTGAATGATGATGTCTACGAGCTCGCCGAGCTTGCCCTTGGTATAATCAACGCTGGAAAGAAGCGTGTTAGCCGCGAACGAGGTCCCATGACGATGACGATGCGACTAGCGCGTAAGCATGATTGCTCCAGGGGTGGTGGTGGTGGTGGTGGTGGTGGTTGGGGTTGGGGTTGGCTGTGTTTGCGCTTGCATGTGATTGTCGATACACGAAGCGGCTAAGCTTTTGGCTAAGAGTGCGGACATGATGTGGGGGGCGGGCGCAGGCGTGGGAATGTGGGGAAAAAAAGAGAAGGGGCACGAACTTGGTCTTGCGAGCGCTGCCTCCGACCTGGGGGAGCAGCAGATCAACGCCAAAAGGAGCGTTCTTGTCGTCGAGGTAGCTCTTGAGCTCGGCAATCTGCTCGCGCAGCATGTCGGGGGTGTAGCCGACGCCTCCGATGACACCCAGACCTCCGGCGTTTGTGACGGCAGCGGCAAGCTTGGGGCCAGCGGCCACGTTCATGCCAGCCAGCAGCACGGGGTGCTTGATGTTGAAAAGATCGGTGATGGGGGTGCGGAGCTTCTCTATTTGCGGGCAAGAAAACGGTTAGCGACTCAGGAGCTGTGAATGGAACAACAAGCAAGACGGGGGGAGGGGTAGGGGCGCGCATACGAGGAGATGCCATTGTGAATATTAGATTGGATGTGGTGGAATCGAAGAAAAAAAGGTGATGGTGTTGGAGGGTGGGAGTGCTCAGAATCCGCTGCGATCACAGATGAGATGAGACTTTGTTTGGGAGATGTGCGAAGCAGAGACAGGAACTGCGAGGCGGCCGGGCTAGGACAGTAGTTATATGAACAAAAAAACAAAAACTCATCAGCTGAGTCGCCGCCTTGTCTCGAGTTTGGACATTCAACCACATGCCGAGGCACCAGCTGCAATCCCCTCTGGAGGCGGAGGACCTTGCCGCAACAGGTTTAGCGCTCCGTGCCCGGGGCCTCGTCCAAGCAGGAAACCTGGGGAAGATGCCGAGGAACAGAGCCCCTGGTACGATTTGAGCCATTGGCTTTCCCGGGCTCCCTTCGGATTTCGACGACGGGAGACGGTCCCAAAAAGAATGCATTGGCAAAGAGGGTGGTCATGTCTTGTCCCTCTTTGGAACTCCGCTTATCACCGAGGCGATTTTTACTGCTGACATGGCCGTACAGCCGCACGTCAGTCAATTAGATGTCTCTCCCCCCCCAAGGCCTTGCTGTGACGGGGACCGAAGAAGTGCTGACTCGACGGGACGTTTCAGACCTTTCACGGGCATCACTTACACCGCCATGAATAAACAAGCGCGTGAGCGAGAGCCCCCTGGAGATCCCGACGTTTTTTTCTCCATCGTTGCTGGGTGTAAAAGTCTATGTCATGGCTGGGAAATGGCGTCGATTCTAAACGCCATGGCCAAGTCCAGATCCCGTGACGACGCTGATGACAACCAATCCTGAATCATGAAAGCAACTCTGCTGCTTTTGTCAGTCCCGCAAAGGTCTCGATCAGTTAGAGTAAACCATTCCGATTCCATTCTTCTCCGCTATACATCTTGTGCGCCTTCTTGTTTTCTCTATTTTTTTCTCCCCGGCTCAAACATGGTTTCGTAAGACAACTTTGCTCGTAATAAAAAACGTCCGATGTATCCGCCATGCGCCGCCCACTACACTCACCCCACTCGTTCGCCTATCGCAAATTTTCGCAACAATCTATCAACTCACCCACGTCGTCATTCAACGTCACCGGTTGTGAGGCGGATCATGTAAAACAGAGAGGTCCAAAATGAAGCCCTCGTTGTCATCACATCCTCTCATACGCGGCATTGGTGCCTCACGGCTCAATTGCAATCCAGCCTCGTACTCATGGCGTCCCTTCACCACCGCCAGATGCGTTTCAACGACGCCCTCGCTTCGGCCACGACGCCTGCCCTTGGCTGCGGCTGCGCGGTCTCAGTTGCAGGCCCGTAGCACCATGCCCGGCCTGAGGCACTCTGCCTGCGGCTGCGCCTGTGCCTGCGGGAGTAGCAAACCCCGCAAGAAGACGGCATACATTGCATTGGGAAGCAACTTGGGCGATCGTGTCGCCGAAATTGAGCGTGCCTGCAACGAAATGGACAGGCGCGGCATCAAGGTCAAGCGAACCAGCAGCCTGTGGGAAACTGAACCTATGTATGTCACGGACCAGGACCGCTTCGTCAATGGTGCTTGCGAGGTTTGTTTTGAGCTCAATACGCCAACCATGCATCTCATTCTGACTCAGCATGATAGGTTGAGACCGAATTAGAGCCTCTGACCCTACTCGATGAGCTCCAAGCCATTGAGAATGAGATGGGACGAAAAAAGGTTATCGACAAGGGGCCTCGGAACATTGACCTCGATATTCTCCTCTATGGCGATGAGAAAGTGAGCCACGAGCGGCTGACAGTTCCCCATGCTGGCGTCTTGGAAAGGGAGTTTGTCCTGCGACCCTTGGCAGAGTATGTACCCCCTGTCCTCGCAGCATCAGGTTCCGGCATCTAATCGTCAACAGACTCACGCCAGCCCAATCCCTTGATCCCTCCAAGCCGTGGAAGCTCATCCAGGACTACCTCAACGAGCTTCCTGTCGGGGAGCCAATGTCTTCCATGACTCCCATATCCACAGCTGCACCCCCCTTGACAGCACTTGCTAGCAATAGGAAAACGCACGTCATGGGTATTCTGAATGTGACTTCGGATTCCTTCTCGGATGGCGGGCTTCACAACTCTGAGAACCTAAAGGAGACCATCATCAATATGGTCCGCAGTGGTGCGTCCATCATCGACGTTGGAGGACAGTCGACTGCCCCCGGCCGCGAGCAATCCTCGGCTGAGGAGGAAGCCGCCCGCGTCATCCCGGCAATCAAGCTCATCCGGTCACTGCCACAAACTCGCGACGTCGTCATCAGCGTCGACACGTACCGGTCGTCGGTTGCTGAGGACGCCATTGCCAACGGCGCCGACATCATCAACGACGTTTCCGCCGGCCTTCTCGACCCGGAGATGCTTCCCACCGTTGCTCGCCTGCAGAAGACCATTTGCCTCATGCACATGCGCGGAACGCCCGAGACAATGAACAAGCTCACGTCCTATCCGGACGGGCTCATCCCCACCGTGGCCTCGGAGCTCCTCGAGCGCATCGCCGCCGCCGAGGCCGCCGGCATCCGGCGCTGGCGCATTATTCTCGACCCGGGCATTGGGTTCGCCAAGACGGGCGAGCAGAACCTCGAGATCTTGCGCCGCCTTGATGAGCTGCGCTACTGGCCAGGTCTCGAGGGCTTGCCGTGGCTCGTCGGCTCCAGCCGCAAGGCATTCGTGGGCAAGATCACGGGCGTGACGGAGCCGGCCAAACGGACATGGGGCACCGCTGCGACTGTCGCCGCTGCCGTCCAGGGCGGCGCCGACGTGGTCCGAGTACACGACACGGCCGAGATGTCGGCCGTGGCCAAGATGTCGGATGCCATCTGGAGGGCGTAAGAGAGAGGGGAGGGGGGGGCAGCAACGGCGCAGGTAGCGGCGATGGAACCGACCAGGCCGCATGCACAAGCACCTTTGGGAATGACGAAACGAGAAAAACAGAAACTAATGGGATGGGCGGCGCGGCAAAATGACTGTAGACTCTAGAGCCAAAGACGAAAAGCACATGCTTGTGCAGACAATTCCTGGACTGCCCGACTTCTCGCTCCTCTCTCCTGCCCATCGGGTACTGACAAGCTCCAAGTGCGCATTGATTCCCACGCCGGTGAAGGGGCCCGGTTGAACACACTGCGACCCCGGTGCATCTTGTCGCACACATCAGACCACCTCTCTTTTTTACCTGTGACGATGCACAAAGCTGCCCGCATGCCTCATCATCCAGCCTATGCCATGGCAGGGAGGCCCTCCCCCTCCTCTATCAGAAAAACAACAAGAAGAAGAATGGCAAGACGTACCAGAAGCGAAGAGCGAACCAGATCGAACGGAATCCCGCACCGGATGCACAAGCCCGTGACCGGTGAGCGCCTTGCATGAGCCTCATCTTGGCGCGAATGTCGTCTCCCTTGCGCCTCTCTCTCTCTCTCTCTCTCTCTCTCTCTCTCTCTCTCTCTCTCTCTCTCTTTATTTCTTTCTCTTTCCTGTCTCGCTTAAACCCACGGATTCTCTCTCTACACCCTCCCCACGTCCGGTCCTGTCCACACAACCCCCGGCTCCTCACCGAGAATGCCCACCTCCCACCTCCCAGATGCGCGATGCCTCGCTGCCCAATCCCACCCATCTCAAACACGACTGTTGTACAACTGAGGAGGCGAAAATAAATAAATAAACAATAAACAATGAACCAAACTAGCGAATCCTTCCTCTCAGCCGCAACGAGGCGACCTGCATACCGGCCGCGGGACCAAGAAAAAAAAAAGGTCCCCTACATCGGCCTCTCTCCTCCCCAACCATTAAAGAATCTCGGTCAACAACCTTGCTTTTTTTGTTTTGATTTTTGCCCTTTCATGTGAGGTGTAACCGGGAAAGCAAGGAAGAATGGAGGGGTCGGCCTCGCGCCTTCGGGGACTTGAGCCAATCGAGTCCTCTCACGGCCTCTTGGTCGGGGGGGATCTTCCAGTCTCAAATGGACGCACAGCATTTCCGTGTGACTCTGGGCTTGAGGCCCAGACCATTGTGTTATGGTGAGGGAGCGAGAAAGAGCAGATGGACAGGGAGGGTGTGAGAAATCCCGGTGTGTCGCAGGAGAGCAGAGGAGAGGAAGACTTTTGCCAGGAGGTCGCATGGAAGCGAGACAGATGGCCGTCCATCGGCCTGGCTTACACACACACCAACAGGAGCGAGGGGGGGGGGTGCACAAGGGCCGCTTCTGCTTCCTGCTTCCCACTCATCGGTGGATGCATCAACAATACGAACCCGTGGGGTGTGGAGGGGCGTCCGTCTTATTTTCCTGGAAGGTTTTTTTTTTTTTTTTGGCTCCAAGTAAATCCTTGGTGTCTCTCTGTCTTGGCGAAGATGCATGCGCTCAAGAAAGTTGAGGGGGCGTGTGAGCGTTCCTATTAGATCGCTGCAGGTAGGTAGGTGTTGAGTAACGTAGCAGAGGAGCTGTCTTGCCTTTTTTTGGGGGGCTTTTTCCAATCTAGACCTTGCTGCTGCTAGGATCAAGGTCGATGAATGATCGGCGTCAACGAAATCCTAGACAATGCCATGCAGCTCATGTCTCTCTTTCTCTTACTCTTTCTCTGTTGTCTTTGCCGAAAGGCGACACCTTGTAGTACACAACGACGCAGTTATACGAGAAGATGGCGCTTGCTTGCTTTTGTATACCGACAATACCAGCCTCCTCTCTCTCTTCACCGCTTCTTTCACGTCTTGATTTGGAAAAACAGGCCGTCACAAACAGGGACCGTCCACCTTGTTTCTTTCTTTTTTTTTTCAGTTGACAGGTCATGTGCAATTGTCGTTTGCATGTCTCCAAAAGCAAGTGTAGGGTAATCCGGCTAGCCCCATCCGGAGACCCGAGTACCGGGAGGCTGCTCCTGCTCGTCCCGTGGCTGTCTCTCACATTCCCGCACTAAGAAAAGGCACCCGTGGTTTCTTTTCTTTTCCTCCCTCCCCACCCCCTGGTTTCTGTAAACGGGGAATTTTTGGCATGTCTTAGATCAAAAAGCACACCCTCGTGGCTGCCGTGGGGAGCTAAGCCGAACGGGACAAAACCGCCCCCCTCCTTTGGAAAAGGATGCGGTCCTAGCCCCGACCGGGCAGGACGGGGGGGCCCTCGATCGAAGCCGCCAAACTTTGACATTCCCAACCAGCGATCCTCCCCAAGGCCCACTTGCTCTCTGGGACACTTCGGCCAAGCTTCTGGTTCCGGCGTCGACTACGGAGCCATGATACAGAAAGGCTATGGGATGGGCCCCGCGGTCCGTTCCCGCCGGGAGAGGACCCGTGGGCCCAACCTTAATCCGACGGCCACTGTCGGTGCGCCCGAGGGGAAGGGGAACGCCATGCTCCTGGCAGATGTGACAAGTAAGACGGTGCGCGTCCAATGGGCGCGTCGGGACGATTCACAACGGGATACTCGATCAAGTCGACACCTGGAGTGGAGCGGGGGCCATGGGACCTGCAAAGTGGCAGTAGGCCTGCATATAAGCAATGCCGCCTTGGCACGTCGTGACGCCCATCCTTCGTCATCAGCCATCATGACCCGTCCGATGCTCTGCGTTTCCCTCCGGCCTGGCTTCTGGGCCCTCCGCAAAGAGCGACTCTTGTGAGCGCTGCCCACCCACCGTCAATATCATCTCGGGGGAGGGCATCCAGCAGCCTCCCTCCCCGATAGGCCGTGCTTCTGAGGCCACCCAGGCCAAGAGCCTCGTCTGGCGTCTGGCGGGATCGGCAGCACCCCATGAATTCGTTATAGAATCACCCTCGTCATGATGCCCAGGTAAAACTCATCGTTGAAATAACAAAGTGCAGCAAAAAGGAACAAGGAAGACTGAATAGCGAAACCAGTCCAACCCTCAACCACCCACCACCATCTCCGCGCCCTCAAGCTTTCACCCTTCAGCCTCAACCACCCCTGCTTGTTCTCCTTGTTCTCCTTGTTGCAGTTGCCTTTCTTCCCTAACGCCAACCCTCCCATCCGTACCTTGCCCGCGCTTCCCATCCCACTCCAAAGCGGCCATATGTCATATGGCTGCGCATGGGTAAAAAAGTAAAAACATCAACTAGGTATATCAATGGGTCCAAGAATAGGCAAATAAGAATGAAAAACAAAATAAAGAAAAGAAAAATGCAACCTGGGTATCCTCCCTTGTCTCCAAGTAGTCTTGTTCGCACACACACCCATGCCCTTCTTTTCTGGTCGCACACTCTGCTCGCCCACTTCGTACATTTCTTGCTACCCTCCATCCCATGTCTCCCAAAGGAGCGATAATCATAGAGACAACAAAACCAACAAGATGCGCGTTCCATCTTCCGTGCGCCTGACCCACTGTCGTCCACATCGTAACTTCTGCCCATCAATCGTAGCTTCTTCCTCTCTTCTAGGTCCAACAATCCACCCCCGCCTCTTCTTCTCCTCTTCGTACTTTGGTCGTGTCCTGTCGTCTTGCTCTATCCATGCAATGCGTAGCGCGCTGATCCCTTGTACCCACGCAGAGTGCGCTCCTAGGTTCGCTGGCGCGACGCCGATTTTTCTTTGAACGAAAGCAACGTTGAAAATCAAGTCCTGAACCCCGTGTCCATGCCCATAATCATTCCCTTTGTTTCTTTTCAGCGGCCGTAACATTCTTTTCATGCAACATTAAACCATTTAGGTCATGGTCATATTAACACCGGGTGGAACCATGGTTGGGTAGTAACCTGCACTGCCTGGCTTACCCTCAAACGGTCCAGGCCGGCGCTCCGCAATTTGTGCTGGCGGGTGGAAGATGCTGGGCAGAGTTGTCCCGTCATACTCGCTCTTGACCTTGGGCGTTGCGTCCATGCCGCCGCTCATCTGGGAGACAGACGTTTCAGGCTCGGTCCGAGGGTTGAAGAGATCGATCCGGTCTGACTGCCCATCGTAGATCGACCCAGGATAGTACTGGTATTCCTTGGCCGTCTCGATTGCTTTGGCATTCTCTGGAGGAATAATCGCCTCGGAAGGAATCTCATGGTGGCGAGAGCTGTAGAGACCTCCTCTGCCGTCAATACCAGGCGGGTAGGCTGGCGTGCTCAGGATGGGGTTGGAGTTGAAGTCTCCCATGCCCCCCCCGGTTACGTAGTTCATGCCGCCGCCGACGACGGATCCGTTGCTTTGGCTTCCTCGCCTGTCGTTTTGGTAGTGACCAGGAGAGCGACCTCGAACAATCATCTTAGCAGACTTTCGGGTCGCGATCTTGACGAACTGGTCGTTGTTGTTGCCCTGGGACCCAACGTCGCCCCACAGTTCCACCACTAATTGGTAATACTGTTGCGCAGCTCGTCTTTTGCCGTTGTTTTGGGTTGCTTGCTTGAACTGAATTCGCTCAAAAGTATGCTCTGTTGGGTGTGGCTGCGTGCCAGGCTGCGTGCTGAAACCGTCCGTGTAGCGGTTGGGCACGCCCGTGTTGGTAAACATATCCATGTGATGGGAAGAGGGGGCCTGCTGAGGCGGTTTAACCCCAAGTCGAACTTTCTCGGGCTTCATGATGGGTCCCTTATCTCTTTTTGGGGTGTGCTGGACGAGCTCAATGTTGTGCTGTTCATTGTCGGACACGATAGCGGAAATGCTCATGGCGAAGCCGTAAATTTGAACTGATTGATTCGAGTTCGTAGGGGTGAATTGGATGGCCATCCCATGCATGTAGGGGTTCAAGGAGAAGGAACAACCGCAAGAAAAGTAGTTGCGCCTGTAGCAGGTCCACTCGTTGTCCGAGAGGAAGAAACCCTTGTCAATGGTGCCATTGATTTCAACCTTGACGGGAGTAGCAGCGCCATCCTGATACTGAAGGGAACCAAGCATCTGAACAGTCAATAGAGGAGGAATGTTTTGCCCACCCCGCTGTGCAAACTGGCTGGATCCCATGCTCGCTCCCGAGGGCGGGAAAGTCTGAACTGGGCTTGGGGTGGGCGACACTGGGTTGCGCCGGAGCGATGCTCCCGCAAAGGACGGAGATCGGGAGGGATGCTCCGACGCCCTCCTAAAGGATGGCGTTGCTGGCGTGTACTGCTCCCGGGTGCTGATCTGCGGTCCCGGGTGAGGGAGAGCCGTAGTGCGATGGGGGTGTGGATGGGGATGTGCCATTCCCGCAGAAGAGCTGCTGCTGCTGGAGGTCTTGGTTAGTTTTGGTCTTTGAGGGAGGGGCTCTCTTTGGACAGCCATGATGTTTAGCACGTCTCATTCCACTCTCTGGATGATCAGAGTTGAGGCAGCAGAAAGGGAGAGTTGGTTGAGAGATAAAAGGAAGTGAGACTAGGAGGAGGGTTGAGAAGGGAAAACGGGCTAGGAGAAGAGGCGATGAGAATAAAATAGGAATAGAAATCGAAAGAGAAAGGTTAAGGCAACTAAGTGCATAGGTGGGAGAGGGAGGGAGGGAGGGGGGGGTGGGTGGTGTGAGAGCAGAGAGCACAACGTACTTTGAGCCAAGGCGAGAACGGAGGTCTATACTACCAAAAATGTGAGAGGTGGGCTGTGGTTGATAGAACGCACCACCGCTGTCTTGAGGAGGATACGGCGTAGTGGAGCTGAGGATCGGCGGGTGAAAGAGACTTAAAAACGACGAGGGTTGGCCGGGTTCAATTGTCAGAGAGGTGGTGTTGGGATATCTGGCGCTTCATCAGCGGAACGACCTCAGGCCAGGGAGCAGAGGACGCGGGCAGGAGACGCGGCCACGGAGCTGCTGTATTGCCATTCCCTGGCTACAGTGTGTTCAGGTGTCACAGGTTGCAGTGGTACTGCCGTCACTGGCGTGGCACAGGGCCGGCCGACACGGTCTCGAGAGGCTACGATGATGCAGCGGCTCGCGGCAGTGAGCAGTGAGGATGAGCGAGAAGGGGCTTGAAGTGTGTACAAATGTACAAATCCCAGACGGCACCCCCGGCGTCGAAGCAGACACCCATTTCCCTGCGCCCGAGCCACCCCAGCAAGAGAGGATCGGGCTTTTGACAGCCGCAACGCGGGCCTTTGGGCTGATCTGCCCCGGACTTGGCTGGGCTGGGCTGGGCTGGGCTGCCTGCTTTGCGCAGCGCTCTGCGGGTGCGGATGCGGTTGCAGGCTGTGTGTGCTGGGGGGGGGGGGGGGGGGGGGGGGAGGTCTTGTGGGAGTGAAGTGAGGGATGTGATGCTGTGTGCTGCGCTGCGGGTGCGGGAGCGGGACGAAAGAGGGTGGGAGGCAATTTGATATGAGCAGCAGCGAGAGCTAGCTGCTGGGGATGACCCTGGTCTCGAAATTTGGGGGAGGGGCAGGGATTGCTGCTCTATCGCGGGTCGGCGTGGAGAACCAAGCAGGCAGCTGGGGTGGTTGCGTCGGGTTGAGTTGGGGAATTGAGCTTGTAGATGGATGAAGACAGCACCGCGCTTGCGTTGAGTCGAGTTGGTTTACACTTGCAACCTGTGGTAGGTAGTGGAAGTGGTAGGGATTCACAGGTAACCAAACAATTTTTTTTCTGGAGACCGCGTGTTCAAGGTTGCCAAATCCCGCTGCTCGGGTTTGCCCCATTGAGTAAGAGGGCTGGAATCGTTGGTTCCAAACAGGCTGGCCGCAGTAGGGCAGAAAAAAAAAATTCAATGAGAAAATTTCAGACGGGACAGGGGTATACTAGTAGAGAGAAAGCAGAAATAGAAGGACAAGGCGAGGAATTGAAACTTCGGCTCAACGTCAAGGGCTGCGGTCGGGGTTCGCGCGAAAAATGACATATGGTCCAAAAGACCTTTCACTCCCACTTTCGCTGACCCTTCCCCCAGCAACTGCATAAATGAAGAGAAGCCGCGACGGTAGTGGTGGTGGCGCCTGGGAGGAGTGTGTGTCTAAAAAGATGAGGCAGGAAAAACAATGGCAGTGAACAAAGACTAAGGATTGGGATTCAAAATCGACCTCCGCCACTAAGGCACAACATGGGCAAGGGGTCTGTGTCTGGCTCATTGGTCTTGGTGCTGTATCGTGTTGTTCCTCCACGCGGTACAGAGCCCACAGCTTGCAGCACGCTGTACGCAGCACGCGGATGCAAGAACAAACACGGCAGAACCTATTGACCACTGTGCGCAAATGCTGATTTTTTTTGTGGAAGGGGATTGGGAAATGATAGGGAGGATAAAAAGAGCCGAACGTGAAGAAAGATGCAGTATAGTGATATCAAAGGGATAGAGCACTCTCAACAGACAACCTGGACACCTGGACGCTTCGATCTGCGCAAGTCTGGACAGCAAGTGTGTATGATAGAACTCACCTCATCTCCTCAGTGTGCGTAGCAATTTCAATGTAGCCCATCTCGGGCGGCGAAGGGTCGAATTCCTGCAAAGCGAACTACATGTCAGCCCCGGTTTTGACGGCAATTGCAGTCAGCCATGCCATGCGCCCGTGTGCAACGGCACTTCCTCTTGATGTGACAGTCTTGCGGGTTTGTTTGGCCAACGTCACTTTCACACCCTCTTTGTGAGTAGCCCATTGACTCCGGGTGGTCAAGGTCACACTTCTCTGCGAATCATTGTGTTAGTCAACCGAAAACAAGACCCTCTTCATTCAAACACGCTTGAGAGGCAACTGAAATTGTCACAGGGTCAGGCTTTCCCCCTTTGGATGCGACCGATTGCCATGACCGGGCACGAGCTCGGAGCTTTGACCTGGTCCATACCATACCAGCCCTGCCTGCCATGCCCGGTGCGACGAGATACTCGGCGCGTCTTCACAAATCACTTGGGCTCGGTTTTGCGATGGTGTGGTGCACACAGCAACGCTACGCCCGGAAACACGACGCCACATATTTCATGCAGGCCCCAGAGCTCTTGCATGTGTTCAATTTCTCCACGTCGCAGGTTCTCGACCTTTCAGCGACCCGAAATTATGCACGCAGCTCCTTGCTCTCTGCACTCTGCACTTCATCTCCATCTCGGTGTGGATCACCCAGTGGTCATCAACCGTGTACCGAGACGGCCCGCCCAAGATTGGACAGAATTTTGAAGGATTGGGAAATGGAGGGGGGTTCTTGTTTTTTGAAACAGAGTGGGTAATAATAATGAAAATATCACTTACCATTGAAAGTGCAATGTCCAATGTGCAGTCCCATCTCCAATGTACAGCTTTTGGTCGATATTTCCCGTGAGAAGCTGCCTGGCAACTTGATCGAATAATCGCGGTCGAGCAGCCTCCTTCTCATTGGGTGGAAGCTGATTCGATCCCCGAGCCATTGGACTGCCCGCTGACTCCGATTCGGCTAGGGTCGGAATCTCGTGACAGGGAGATTCGGGCTAGATGATGCCCTCCAATTGAAAAATAGAAGAAATAAAAAAACACACCTTGGGGATTTGTGAATTCATAAGCTCTTTTTGACGATGGCCTGCCGCAAAAGGAGCCGCACTTCCGAAATCACGCTTGATCTTGTCAACAGCGCTATCGTAGCTCGTATCTTGATTACCCGCCCACAATAAGCTAGGCTGTGTCTGCGTCAGCCAGCAGTTGAAGTGTGGCGTCCCTCCCGATTTGTGTCTGGGGAGGTGAGAGACAGGCGCGCTTGTACACACCTCCGAATTGTAAGATGCCACGGCAAGCACCTCTTCTCTCTCGATCGATTTCGATTTCAGTTTTTTTTTCTTTTTTGTTTGCGAAGGAAGGAAGGACACTCTGACAGGAAGCCTAAGGCGCAGAGAATCGTTAGCCCAAGTTAAACAAGAAGCATGGCCTCTAAGTCATAAGAGATCTGGATGAACTCGCAACCTGATCTGTTCAAGGCGGGAACTCGCTAAGTTAAGATTTTGCTCGATGCAAGGCGGCTTGTAATCTGAACCCGCTATTCACGTGTTTGCATGCCGAGAAATATAACAGTCCTGACTTGTCAGGCGCGATGCGCCATGCTGGGTAAGTAAAACACCAGGGAAAGCCAGAAGAAGATGTACAGAGGAATATGGAGGAAGGAAAGGTAGCATAAACGGGGTTATGTTCCAGACGCCAGTGCTGACAACGTGGTTGATGATGGAGCCAACTTTCAAGGCTTCCGAAATGGATTTGAAGAGATACCTGGATCTTACCTTTGTATTATCCCGCGGAAAACGATTGTGCGTGGTGGATTTGATATTGTTCCCTTGAGCGTTACGTTCTTCGAGAAAACGTGGGTTTCTTGTCGGTTGATCAAGTGATGGCGTTTGATGTTTAGTGTAACGGGGGGCCGAATAAGGTGACGCCAAAGTCGACTACGAGGAACTGGTAAACATGGACGATTCGAAGAGAAGACACAACCTCACGGGTGCAGGATCTGGCTGTCTATATACCCTCGCAGCGGTCCTGGGTGGTGGTGGCTTGAACTTGGATCGCACAGGGGTGAGCTGAGGAGTACTCAGAAATGAACGCGACGATCGCAAACCCGTGGCACAGACCAAGCAACAGGTAAAAAAAACGAGGAGCCAGGTTCCAAGAACGCAGCCTGCCGAAGCTCGAAGAACAATGGCAGACTCGGGGATACCGGCCGGGGGAGGGGCCTTTGGACGGAGACGGACGGTTGCGCAGAGTCTGAGACAACGGATAGGCACAAGAGACTTACGGGACGCTTAATGACCCTTGTACCTTAACTAAAGTCAATCTTCCATGTCAAGTTTCTGTGTGCCCGAGGGCGCCATTAGAGGAGAGCGCGGGCAACGTGTTATTGGTCCAGCCATGGCCATGGCTGGCAGGCGAGCAAGCCTCCTAGAATGCTAGCGATGTGGGCGAAACTCCCGGTACAAGGCAGGAAGCCGCAGCAATCGCAGACAAATCTCGCCACCGGAGCCAAATAAAACTCTTGGAACAACTGTAAGGTGCAATCAGGGCGAGACCTGGACCCATCGGGCGCTGAACGGATGCTGGCGGCTGACTAGCCGGCCTTGCATACGTGGGTTGGTTGTGTCAAGGGCGCTGTTCTAACCGACCTATACTCGCATGCATGGAACGGGATGCGATGGGCGCCTTGAAGCGTACAGTGAAGACCTGGCCCAGGGGATGCAGAATACGAGCACGCAGGAGCCGTGGTTCTCGGCGCTGTCCTGAGCCTGAGATGTAGCTCTCTATCCCTGGTGCCTGTCTGCGTGACTTCAGATGCAAGCACCCGGTCGTCAAGACTTCTACAATACGCCACAAACACCGGGTTTTGGGGGAAAGGCGACCTCCGTTGATGTAAGTAATGGGTAGGAACGGGAGACTGCAGGTAACGGGCAAAGCCTAGACCACAATCAGCAAGTAGGTTGCCAGTCACAGCGTTAATGTGACTAGGCTGCAAAGGGATCTGACCATAGGTGAATGGCGGGTTATGGCCAAGCGTTCACACTAATCAGTCGTCAGTGCGGAACCCGTTTTGATGGCGACCCTTCTGATCTACAGTACAAGGGACGAAGCGATCCAAAGTAGATTGGTGGTCGAGTCCAGGATGGTTTGGCTGTCACAGGGGTGTTCTCCACTGACTAGTGATCCGCGATCGCCTGGGAAGCACGGCCGCAGCCAACGAGACACGCACATAAGCATGGCAGCCCACTCTCAGTCATCCACGCATCCGCCATGTGAAGTCCCCACACTCTTCGATGGTTGGGTGGCTCACATCGTAGATGATCCACCCAGGGAATAATAGGCAGATCAGCTTCCCCTGTCCGACGCCTGGCCATGTCTCGGGTTCTGGACGAAGTCTGCCCCCATCACACAACAACACGTGAGGCCAACAAAGGTTTCATGTCCACGGATAGCGGATGCATCCCAACGGCCCAGAAGCCGCAGTGTTCCAACGCAGCGAGTAAACGGCAGGAGCGGGTCTCTGACGAAGAAATCGTATCATTTTGGCCACGGCGGGTCCGAATATTCGCCCAAAGCTTGACCCGAGCAGGCAAATTGATATTGAATCAGGTCTTGGGAGACATGGGTAATTGTGCTTCTCGAGCATTGACCAATGATACAGAAGTCTACGCGAAGAAAAAAGGAGGGGGCGTTGCTGTCCGCTCCTGATGCCGATGCGGAGCTGTGGGTTGGAAAAAGGGTTAGGCTATAGGAAGCTTGCCAGCTGCAGGTCCTTGTGTTTCTCGAGAGGTAGCCCGGTATCATTTTAGCTTGGGCGCTGGCTCCCGTCGACTAGTCTCGAACGGCATTGATACGAACTGCATATGCCAGCCTCACCGAGAGTGCCGGTGTCCTACTTTCCCAGCCATGTTTGGCCTTGACCGGGCGTTGGGACGGGTAAGAACAGGAAACGTGGTGCGCTTTCGAACCCAATGTTCTCATCGGGCTAAATAAAAATAAGAACAAACGAGACGAGAGCGAATGAGAGGAGCGTTTGACCTTTGATCAGATCGGGCCGTTGCTTTGGGGACCCATTAGACAGGGTCGGTGGTTGTTTGAAAGGTTGACGCAGTGACCGGTGGTGTAAGTGGTGCAACTATGGCCGTTGATGCCATCCAAAGACCAGCGGCGCTGTAACTTGGGGCCAAGACTGGGGACCCCAAGGATCGTTTTTGCTCAATCCCAAAAGATCTCTGTACAAGGTGGAAATGTGACTGAAGCCCAAATGTCAATCTTCCGTTGGGGAGGGGGGAAATGCCGTGACGGGGTCAAAAGGTGAATCTTGGGTGCCCCCAGGCACATCAGCCGTCTGCTACGACCAAGCAGAAGGGGGCAAATGACGAGGGGAATGCGGGTCGGCAAGACAATCAAGCAGCCAGACAAGCAACCGAGAAAGAGGCGTGTGCATACGAGGTCTAGAAGTGGTACAACCCCAGGGCGATGGGGAAGGGGAGTAGTAGCAGACCAAGATCACTACCCAGCCTGGCAGGGTGTGTGTGCTGCGCTCGAACGGTGCATGGTAATGTAGTGTCCGTTGACAGGCAAGCTACTGCACAGAAGCTCCAGGTGGTCTCAGAGGCAGGTGATGAATTTGGGGAGCCAGAGCGAGCGAGCGGTAACCCTTGTTGCGTGCTTGATCCCGGCTTTCTGGAGCTGGGTGTTGCCATGACATGTCAGCCCACTCATCTTGACCCCACGCCGCTTCTCGGGCTGGGATTTCGCTGGTGTTACAATGGCTGTATTGTTGAGGCCGCCATGGCTTGAGATCCCCGGGGAATGAGTCGTCATTGGAAGCTTCAATAGGTAGGATACAAGCCGGCCAACCCTCGACGTGTGCATGCACTGGCACTGCTGTTGAATCATCCGGCTTCCGGCGCCAATTCCCCGGAGCGTGGAGGCGGCCTTTGCATCTTCCTCTCTGGGTCTAAGATGCGAGTGGAAGACGGGTCTACCGGCGAAGAGATGCCTTGGTTTGGTTGGGTGAGAGTGGGCGTAAACAAGCGAAGAGTTGTCACGCATAGCCGATCCCTCACCGGTCTCGACCTGGTGCCGGGGTTTTTTTCCTATGCCCTTGATTTCTGCCGATGCCCAAGGGCCTTGGCACGTGCAGCCTGCTCAGTATTGGCCACACCCTCTCCGTAAACGCATAGGTCAGCAGAATGTCTCTCCGTACCTGCCTTGAGGTACGCTAACATCCGCTTGCACTGTACCTGGGTGGTAGGTATACATGCACATGTAGTGGCGGGGAAAACGTGAACAACCCTTGCTGGGAGGAGGCCTGGGGCAGCGGGGCTGTGGATCCGAAGTTTTAGGGCTCTGGAAGGCAGATACAGACTCCAGACAAGCGATGCAGACCATCTGTCAGCGCGTATCGGTGGATCTGGGCGCTACTGAGCTGCCCTGCATGTGGTGTATATAATTAGCTTCGTCCGAACAAGTGCCGCCGCTACTGACGGCAGAAGTGACAGGGACGTGCCGGGGGCGTGCCAGATACTGCGAACACTGCACCAGCAACATCCTGTCCATGCCAAACCCTCACATTCTCTCGCTGCGATGCCGGAAGCAACTGTGCTTGTGGATATCCGAAATGTCGGGGGAGTCAAGGGAAATCCCGGAGCCAGCCTGCCAACACCCGGCACTGATGTGGGAGGGTTGACAACTGCCGCACCACCATTGCGACTTTGGAGGTGTCGCTCGGGGCCTTTCGAACAGGCCGGATTAGATGCACAGAGCAAATGTCGGAGCCCGTATCTACTAGCGAGGTACCTGGCTGGTGGGATCGCCGCCTAACACGCACCTCAGAAAGTGACTTGGCAGGTGCGTTTGGATATCCTGCTCAAGTTGCCTTGCATGCTGAATCCACCCCAAGCCACAATGTTTGCTTTTCCGTCATCACCAGAGAGAGGCACACCCTTTTCACAAGCCCCGCGGAACACGGCATTAGGCTGAGGTACCACTCAGCAGTCCTTGGTTGAAGTGGAAGTGGCAATGACCTGCAAATCTCCGCTGACACGCGTCTCGACAAATCGTTGGCTCATGGCCAATTCTAGCCGGCCCATGATGGAAGCCTTGACCGAATTTTCAGCCAGGTGATCTTGGAATGATAGCGACTGACCCCCTCAACCATCCGGGCCAACAGTATCTGACCAAAGCAAGACGGGTCGGAAGTTTCCAGACCGATGACGCAAATATAGTGGTCTGCGCAGGTGCAGGGATGGGATCATCCGTTCGCTTGTCGAATAACGGGAGTCGCACGGCGCTGTTTCTTGGCCATGAGCAAGTAAGCCTTGGAGGGCTGGAAGACGATACATCCACCCCCACTGCTGCTAGGCATTTCGCTCTTGTCAAGATGGCATGATGTTTCAGGGCTTCAAACCGACGGCCGCTAACCAGCTAGACGGGACGGCAATTGCCGGGTGGGAATAGGATATACTTCGATGGTACACTGATCGATTGCACGGACTATGGAGTAAATCTATCTCCACATGACATCGCCGCCGACTTCAACTGACAGGTTTGGAGGGATTCGCTAGTCCCGTTCTGACTCGTGCATGTAAAGACAACAAGCGAGATTGAATAGTTATCACAAATGACAAGCTGTGGCCATCAGACACCGCTGCAGAAGCATGGAGCCCTTGCATGAAACCAATCTGGGTCTTCAAATTTTAGGGCGCGTAATAGGCAGTAAGAGCGGTTCATTACATGATCCCCTCAAGTTTATCCTCCAAGTTTCGGTGGTGGATTGATGTTGCAGTTTTCTAGGGGAGGTTGTTATATGTGATTGGAGCCGTGGGTCAATCCCTAAAAATAACTAGGCTCTAATTCCATATTCCAAACAACGCTTAAGGGCAAAACTACTTTTGTTAATCCATGGGACGACGCATGCGGATTGGATTATCGTACTTATGCTCAAACGAGCTGAAGCTGGGATCGGTATGGTTTAAAGTGCAAGATATCCTGGCCCGCGTTACTCTTGAATTCCCAGCTCACGCAACGCATGGCGGCTCGTTTCTTGCCCAAAATTACGAGGGCAATCTTGAGCACAGCGTATACTGTGGTATCGCTACCTGCTTTTGACATTAACTGAATTGGCCTGCTCACCTCGTATGCTACAAAAAGGTAAAAGAGATGACTCTAACACCTGGCCAAGTTTACAATGGTCAGGAATACATGGGGACAAATCTTTAACTTGGGTCTGGGAAATCACATCAAAGCAAACCATGGCAAAGTCATGTCACTCAAACTGACCGTGCCCTCAAATTTCTAAGAGCAGGGCCAACTCTGGGACTAATTCGCTTCTCGCTTCCACATTGGGTGCTTGTCAAACCGAAGACTCTGGGCTTTCCGCAGCGCCAGAGTAAATCATGAATGGATTCTCAGGTCGAGGCCCGCGTCTGCCGCAACCCGCTAGTCTCTACGGGTGGTTACCCGCATTTGACCGGGGCGGCTTGCCATCTCTTGCATCGATGGCGAAGTTGGCGACGATAGGATGAAGGGCGTGATACGTGGCCATGCCCAGGGAACACGACATGGAGCCTCCATGTCTGCCGGTAACCAATGGATTCAATCAGGCCAGGTAACCATTGTCGCCTTAGACATGCTTGGAGTGCAAATCAAACTACTGAGACGTTCACTAAACTGCTAAAGGCTCTTGCTGTCTCACTCAATCTGGCGCATCCAAAAGGACCATGTTAGGAAAGCAGTGAGCGGGTTCAAGCGAGCAGGTCAAATGACTTATCGTTTTCCCTAATTTTATGCTTCATTTGCGCTCAAACGATAAAGTTATGGGTTCGGACAGCTTACAGCCTTCTTCAGGGACATCACTCACTGTGCATCACCTTTCCCAGCCAACATCAACGATGACCAGCGAGTGTCGACGGTCTACGTAGATCGAAGGACATCTGTATCACACTTCTTTGCCGCCAGGACTGAGACACAGATGCAAGCAGCCGCAGGCTAACCCATTCTGACGATTGTTTCGCATCCATGATTTAGGGACCAACCCAGTTCGCTACCAATGTAACAGGTCACTATGGTCCATTTACTCATGCCCAATGGATGGCAGAGCAAGTTGATGCTGACGAGGACAAGGATAAAGCGACACGTAATGAAGAGCTAAGCGCGAGCTTTAGACTTTCAACCTGCGGAGCATTTGGCGATGCTGGCCAAGGGAAATTCCCTAACGGTGCTCAGGATCAAGCCGTTGGTTTTGCGCCACGCATCACCCGAAATCATTGTGACGTGGTAGCTACGAACTTACAAATCTCGTGGAATGGCTGGGCAAACGATGTGGTTTGGGAGATAACGGTCGCTTGGCCAGCGAAGAGGCAAAGACCTTTCCGCACTAGTCGAAAGAGGAGGGTTGCGCACACAAGACCGTCTGACCAAAACACTGACATAACACTCTGACACCGAGGGCCTTCCATGATGTTGCGGGCCGCTGATGGTCCAGGACGATGCAAGTTCTATCGACGCAGCATGAGCCCGTGTCTGGCTTGTTCTCAAGACGGACGGGAAAGAGATGGAAGCCGACATTCAGTGTAAGTCGTCTTAAGCTTCAGCACTAGGACCGGACACAAAATGGCCGACCAAAGTGCCGCCGGGTGGCGCATTCGGTCCGCCGAAGGCCGACGAGCAAGGGGCGATAGGATAGGCCAGCGACATGCGAGGAGAGGGTTAGCCGGGGCTAGACGAGATGACAAAGTGCGCATCAACGTGGCCGGGGCGTGTGGGTGAGAATGAGCAAACAAGAGAGCTGGTTTCCATTGTCGTGATTACTTGGGGGCCGCTCTGCCTCTCGGCATGATACGGCGCGAGCGGGCTGTGGCGCTCCGCCCCTCTGAGCATCGTTGACTCTTGAGAAGGCGGCTAAGCCAGGGCTGAGCTTGGGGAGGGATGCATGTCTTGCTTCAGAGCCTGGCGGGTTTCGGGCTGTATCTGCACGACTGAGGCGCCAGGGAAGATGAATCTGAGATTCGCAGATGTACCCGAGACCCTGATTGAGGGCATTACAAAGCACTACGGGGCGATGAAGAAAGGCGGACAGCGCTGTGAGTCACTGTATGCCAGTGCTGTGACTCGAATGGCGGCGCCGTGACTCCCTAAATCCGCCTGGAAGCCGCCAAAACAACTCCACTGCGGTCCGCAGCGATACGGGGGAGCCCAGCAGGTCATCTTGACTCATCAGCAAAACCCCAATTTCATCATCGTCAACTCTCCATCTGGGGACAAAAAGAGACTCGCGCTCCGCTCCCCTTTGGGCCCGACTTCTCTTCTCGCTTCCCACTCAAGTCGCCCTCCTCCCTCCTCGCAAAGCGAGCTTTCTCGGGCATGCCGAAGAAAAGACACCCCAAGTCCTTCAAGCCAAACTCGACGGCTTTTCCGACCGCGGCGTCAACGTCCAATATCGCCGGTGAGTTGCATCATTGCTTTTATCGCCTTCACCCGCTGCCCACCGCACACCCCCCTTCCCTGTCTCTGTCTCCGTCCCCTCCTTCCCCCCTGCCACGCCCCTCCCCCCCCAAATGGTCCAGGCTGTCCTCTCGGCTTGCTTCCCTTGGAGACGCCCCCTCCCAAACCCAACGTCCGACCTCGTGGCCGCCAGAGTCTCACAGAGTGTGCTCAGCAGACAGACCTCAGAGGAGCGTCAACGAGCTGCTGGCAAACCTGCGTCGCACCTCGATTAGCCCCGCCGCCGCCGCACTGTCCGCCCTGCCTGCAGCCGCCCCGAGTGTTCCTCCAGCCATCAGGGAGATCCTCCAGATTCCCGAAACCCCTGCCCCTCGCCCCCGACGCGTCGCTCGCCCGCGGTTTGATGGCAATGGCCGGAGGCTTCCTGCCGGTCCTGCTCCCCCGCAGAGCTGGGTATCTGGTCCCTCTGCCTACGAGTCTGAGGCTCATGCCCAGGGCTCCTCGAGGTTGAGCTTGGTGAGCTTGGCGGATACCGTCTTGCCTGGGGCCTATATCCCCGAACGAGGGAGTTTGATAGATATCGTGCTGCGGAAGCTTGCGTGTGACTGGGATTTCCATCGAGTGTACAATCAGTATCATTTGTACTTCATCCCCAATCACCTGAAAGCGGCATTAATACGCTTTGTTGGCAATGCCAGCGAGGATGGTCTGTCTCTAAGTGACCTGAGAACCATCCTGTTACCACCTCCAGATACCTTCGAGGAAGAGGAGGAGCTAGAGAGCCTAGTCCTCTCCAACGCCGAAATCAACTACCTCGACCTGTCCGGGTCCATTGGCCGTTCGCTGAAACTAAAGGAAGTCAGAGAACTCATCTTCCCTTCACATGATGACGAGCCACCCTCTGCAGAGCTCCAGGACTCTTGGGACACAGCTGAAATTGCTCCAAGCCCGCCTCGAGCCCTGCTCCCAAATCTCACACATCTTTCCCTCGCTCTAGATCCCCGCTACGCTTCATCCGCATCCTGGAAGCAGCTCCTCGCCTTCTCCTCCAAGCTTTCGTCTCTAACTCATCTGAGCCTCGCTTACTGGCCCGACCCGTGTCTCGTCTCCCGGGGCCGCCTCTCCACGGTCGCTTCGCCTCAGGGAAACATTCCTTACGGGGGCACAAACCTCTACTCCCATTCGATTGATCACGATTGGAGCGAGGCCCTGCTTGTTCTGCGCGTGCTGAGCAAAAACCTTTATGCCCTCGAGTTTCTGGATCTCACAGGCTGTTCCCCATGGTTCAAAGCCTTGATGTTGGAATCGGAGCATGATTTTGTTGATTGGGCTAGCAACTGGGGCAAAATCACTGAGCTGCATCTCTACACGGGGTTCAAACCTGGAGAGGATGCTCTTCCATCCGAGATAGCGAGCTACAGAGAATCCATCGAAACTGCGAGGAATGTTGAGAAATACATACGAGTCATGAGAGCTGGCCAGGGCAGATTTATTACCGTAGAACGAGACAAACTAGAATCTTAAATGACAAGAGAAAATATACAAAGTAGCAATGCTCGGGAAGAACATTTCCCTGCTCCAAATGTAATGGCCACAACCCCAACGGCCTGCTCAGGAACCTGCATTCAAAAGCGCCTTGAACCTACTTGGAGACGACAGCAGTTCTCTTGGCCTCCCAACCTCGACAATGCGGCCATTTTCCATGACTGCAACGCGGTCGTAGTCGATGATGGTGTCCAGACGATGGGCGATGGAGATGACTGTATGCTCTTTGAACTGGGTTTCGATAATCTTCTTGACAGTCTCTTCTGTCTTGTGGTCCACGCTGCGATCACGTTGGAACCTTGTTCAGCATGAATATTGAGGGGGCGCATACCTGCTTGTGGCTTCGTCCATGAGAACAACCCTCGACGCGTGCTTGCGAAGCACCGATCTCGCCAGGAAGAAGAGCTGCCTCTGCCCGTGGCTGAGCGTGTCTTCCTCAAAGGGGGCATCCAGACCACCGTTTTCCTGGATTGTATCCCACAGCCCAACGAGGCCAAGCGCCTCGGCGATGGGCTGTGCGGAGTAGTCGTTGAACGGGTCGATATTCTGCCGAACAGTTCCGGGGAGAACGAACTGATCTTGCGTGACTGTAATAAATCGCTTGCGGATCGTCTCGCGGGGGATTGAGGTCAGCGGGATGTCGTCGACAACTACGGATCCGGATGAATGGTCCAGGAGGCGGAGGATCGAGAGCAGCAACGATGATTTGCCGCTAGAATAATTCAACTCAGCGAATGGCATAAAAACGTATGGTTTCCGGGCCTCTTACCTCGCAGTTCTGCCGCAAATGCCAATCTTTTCGCCCGCCTTGACATCGAGGCTGGCTCCGTCGAGGGCTCTGATCTCTCCGTCTGCGCCGTACGATGCAGTCAGGTCTTTTACCTGAATTATGCCTCGATCCGGCCACGCGGGAGGCGGTCCTCGGTTTTCTCCCGGTCTGTTCTCGTCCTCGGTCTCTTCGGAAAACTGCTTGATGCGGGCGACGGCGCCGATGGACGTCTCGATCGAGGTCCAGAACTGGATCAGCATGTTGAGCATCTCGCTGAGCCCGATCAGCTGCACGAGCGACACGCCGGTCAAGCCCACGCTGGCTCGGCCGCGCAGCACGAGAGCGAAGCCCACCACCAGCAGCGCGAGAGCCGCGGCCGTCACGTCCAGAACGAGGACCAGCCAGCGCTGCACCATCATGAGCAGGTAGAAGGGGCGCTGGGACCGGTCCACGAGGCCGTGGTTGGATTCGATGGCCGCGGGGACCCAGCCAAAAGCGCGGACGGTGGCGAGGCCGCCGAGCGTCTCGAGGAACTGGGTGTAGATGGGGGCTTTTTCTTCGAGGTCGAGGAGGCGAAGCTGGCGCGAGGTTCGGAGGTAGCCCCGCTGGAGGTAGTAGTAAAGGACAAAGAGGAAGGGGAAGGCGACGGCCACGTAGGGGCTGGATGCTGCCAAAAGGCCGGCCTTTGCAATAGCACCCAGGAAGCCTATGCAAGTGTCACATGGGGGATGGCAGAATGGAAAGGAGGAGGTTACACACTCGCAAGAGTAACGACTAAGCCCAGGGGAAGCCGGTTGTCAATCATTCCAATGTCCTGGGAGAATCTAAAGCCATGTTGGCTGTGGTTTGTTCATGAAGTTCGTGTCTGCAGAGCGGCCTACCTCGTTGTGATGGACCCGAGATCCGTTGTGGCAAAGAGAGATAGCGGAGCCCTGCACTGTTGTTAGCAGGCCTGCAGTGGTCTGTTTACAGCCAACCTTGCCTCATAACTGTCCACAGTAGCTTATTATGGAGGGATATGCCGGACTTGGCAGCGATTATTACGAATACAAACCTATGGTACGGTAAGTCTGCGCCTGTGTATACTGTCTCGGATGGGTCTCACCAAATGAGCAAGGCGAACCAAAGAACACCTGCGACTTGGAGAAAGGCATATATTCCAAGATAGTATCCGGTACTGGCGCCTTGGCCCTCAGCATTCGCGTCTGTCCAAAACTTTAGCCACACAGCTGCTTCAATTTCAGCATGCCAATATCTTTTTTTATCGATTGCTCACGGGGGTTACAAACTGGGGAAACTCTGTAGAAAAGCCCAGACGACCTCGAGTGCAAGTAAGACTACGAGGAACAATTGACCAATGCTTTCAAAATAGTATCGGTACACGGTTCTGTCTCCGAGCTGGCGCCGCTTGTCAGGTCGATCGCCTGGGCTACTTTGCATCCTTGAGCGGGCAATCGGGGTTTGGGCATTGATTCTAGACTCAATACTGGCGCTGTTGAAAGGCCCAGACATAGCTTTTTGCCTGAGAAGGCCTTGGACATAACCGCCAGCGCTCCGAAGCGATTCAAATGGACCCTGTTCCGAAATCGATCCGTCTCCGAGGCAGATGATTTGATCAGCAGACGAAAGAAAGTCGACTACAAGTGGGTTAGCAAAGGGGATTCCAACTTTACAATTCGCCTACCTGATTGTGCTGCAAGGATCACTGTAGTGCCCCATTTTCTAAGAATCCCATCGCGGCCAAAAATGTTGTGAAATACTGTTCGTGCGGTTTGATTGTCGAGTCCACTGAACACATCGTCAAATAGAGCAATTTTGGGGCGGGAATATATCGCCCGAGCCAACGCCTAGATGGTGTTAGAGGAGTGTGGCAACTCCGTATTTCTCACTTACAATGCGCTGCTTTTGTCCACCACTCAGAGCAAACCCCTTGCTCCCGATGATGGTCAAGTCTCGGTCCGGGAGTTGAGTGAAGTCCTTTTCGAGATCGCAAGAATGAACAATAAGATCATACAGCAACGGGTCAAAGTGGGAATACCCAGTGATGTTGTCTCTGATTGATTTGTTCTGGTCTGTTAGCACAGCCCAAGCAAGCATTCAGATGCAGCGTGCACATACCACCAGCCATGGAATCTGGTCGCACCATGACAGACGCCCACCTTGCATCGTGATGACTCCAGTTGTGTTTGGTACTTCTCCCAGCAATCCTTTCAGCATCGTGCTTTTCCCAGAGGCAACTGGTCCCACAAGCAAGGCAATTCGACCTTGTTTCACAATCAGATTCACATTGCGAAGAACATTCCGCTGTGTAGACCATGCGAATGTCGACTGCTTCACATCAATGGCATTATTGTCCAAGTTATTTTCGACAGCGGTGGAAGCGGCTTGGTTTCCCAGAGTGCGAAGCTCTATTGCCCCCTCCTCTTCGCCGCTGGTTGAGTCTGGTGCTACCCTGGAGTCTATTTGACGATACTCGCGGCGCGATTCTTTCATGAGAAACCTTTCTATTCTTTCAAATGCCCCCAACGCAGCGCTCATATCTAGAATGACTTCAAACATCCAGAACAGGGGTTGGGCGAGCAAAATGATTAAGGAGAGAGCCGAGAACATCCTAGTCGCATCTAGTGTATTGTTAAAGTGTGCGGCAGCACCTTGAAACATGGCAAACGCAACCACAGGTGACAAAAGGAGCGGGACCTGGGCAATGGAAGATGTGATGCTGCTAACCACGCGGAATGGTCTGGATGCCTTGATCTCGTCGGCGCGGAGGTTTGCAATTGTTTCGGAGAGCATCTGTGCCAGGCCAGACATTTTGATGTTTTTGATGTGACCAATCATGGCAGAAGTGATTCCTAGAAGCGTTTAGTTTCCACAGAGCTTGGTGGGTTTCTATCATTAAAAGTGCTTTTCTTACCAACACGCTTTTGCGTCTTGCCCAACCAGACAACCTGGTACTTTTTCGCAGGAGGCGCCACACTGACGGTACCAATAAGGGCAACCACGGAGACGATGATAGGCCCAGAGGCAGCGTAGCCGATTTGGGCGCTGAGCAGCCAAGTGGCGATGGAAATCTGAATAATGTTTGCCCAAAACTCATGAATCTCTCGAATGGCTCGAACAATTACATCAACCTGTGCCAACCATATTAGTTTGGGGGGTCTGCTTGCCCATGCAAAGAGGCGGACTTACATCTGATGACATGAGCGTGACGGCGGCCGAGTCGTCCACCGAGGTGACGCTGAGCTCGGTTGCCTTGGAGAAGATGGCAGAAACCAAGACTCCGCGCAGCATTGTAATGGAGCGGCCATTGCGGTGCCAGTACAGGGCCTGCGTTGCTGCGATGCCGAAGTAGATGAGACCGTAGGCGGCCAACAGCCCGTAGCCGACGCTGCTGGGCTGGGACGGGTCTTCGAGGAAGACGAGGAATCGGTTCAGAGCAAGCGGTTGGCAAATGGTGAAGGCCAAGAGGGCGAGCCGCGGGACGACGACGGCGACCAGAGACGACCGCAGGGTAGCAGCACAGCAGCGTATCAGGTAGTGCTTACGTGTTGATGGTGCTGAAAGAGATTTTAGTACAAGGACTTTACAGATTTAAGGGTTTTTTTTTTTTTTTTTTTTAAATAATTGAAAGAAAGAACGACTATGTAAGGATGGCAATGCCCGACCTTTTTTCCAATGCTGCCAGAAGCTCTGGTTTAAGCCAGCAGCACCCATATCCTCATCCAACGAAAACAAGTCCACCGTCGTCAGAAGCCTTCGAAACCCCGTCAGCAGCAGGGGCGTGACCCAGGCAAAGACAGCGCGGGCGTAGAGGCCCGCCGTGACCTCGGGCGCGTACGGGCCGGCGCCGGGGACCAGGTACACGGACTTGTCCCAGGCCTCGAGGACGACGAGCGCGGCCTTGAGGGCAAAGGCGGCCGTGAAGGTGGCGGCAATGGAGCTTGGGATGGTGGCCGAGGGGAGCAGCCACAGGGTGCGCAGCAGCGCCACGTCTAGAACCAGGGACACGAGGAGGAACACGTTCAACAGCGATGAGGGGCGAGGAGACTTGGAATGCTCGGTATACGAGACGAGGCACGACATCAGGCTGGAGGCAAAGCAGAAACATGCGGCGGCGATGGAGACACGGCTAAACTTGGTGCTGGCAGGGCGGGCGGCCCAGAGCACCACGAGGACGAGATGCAGCATTGCCAGGGCAGCGATGGTGGCCTGTTTTTGGGGGGGAGACACTGCCTGTTAATTACGACCGATAACTTCACGCAAGGGTGGTGCAAAACGGCACCATTGGAAATGGCTGCGAAACAGGGGAGGAGTGTTGACTGACGAGCTTGAGCAGGCCGAGGCGGCGGGCCGCGATTTTGACCGGGGCGTTGCGCAGGTGGAAGAGGCGGAACGGCGCGGCGACGAGCAGAGACGCGGCTGGGAGCAATACGAGAATCGACTGCTCAAAGGTGATGGTAAAGTCGAAGCCCTGGCGACAAGTAGCCGAAACCACGGGCCCAAAGGCATCATCCGCCGAGGCTGCGCAGTCTGTAAGTGAAGAATTCATATTTTGGGGCATCGTGGAACGAGTGATGATGGAGGGGGGGAGAAAGCAGGCTCTGAAAAAGATTGGGGGATTGGGCCAGCTCTTTATTTGAACAGCAGCGGGTGGTTTTATTTATAGCTGCTCGCGCGCTGATGCTGCTATACAAAAGGTCCCTGGAAGGATTAGGAAGGTGTTTATCATTATCAGCTTTGGGATAAGCGAAGTACCATCTCTCAGCTGGTCTAGGTTGCTGCTGCAGACGGATACTTTTGAAGTTTCAACCAGTGCCAAACACAATATTCTTTCAACGCTGGCATTTCAGCGTCGTATTAACTAACTCCTTGCCGTATAAGCTTATATGTGTATTTTCTTTTTCGCTGTTTATCGGTCACGTCCTCCCACGCTATTTTCTCTCCCGCCTTTTGGCGTCCTCACTGTCACTAGTTTCGGGACAACCTCCGCCATTTTTGCTCTCTCATTGCCCTTCCTTGAGTGAGTCACTGCTACTTGTAGAGTCATTCCCTGGACCCAAAATACGGCATGAATTCGTTCAATCGCACATGTCGATCGCCAGAGCGGCTTCATCAAATTTCCCTCCCTCCTGCATCTCTGCCGGAAATAATGGATGGCGAGTCACCCGGCGTGAGTCACCACCCTTGACTTGGTGCCATGTCTCCGGCGCTGTTGACGTACTAATCATTTGGTGGCTGGTGGGTCGCCATTGTTTTGTGGCGTCGCTGCTTGGCGACGGAGAAGGGGGGAAGAGACGTACAGGCTGAGGAAGGGTTCAACCGCAAGAAAGGACGAGATACATAATTCGGGGCAATGCCAGGCCATTTCCAGCATCGACAAGACGAACAGGACATCCATCAATGTGACACCTTCAATTGCTTCTCTTTTTCTCCTTCGCCTTCTCTGCAGCAACTTTTCTTCAAATTTCAAAATAATTCTTGTTGTTTTTGCTTAATCAACCCTCGCAATGACGTCTAGCGCATCCGAGTCCGTAGCCACTATTTTGTGTACTTCCAAGCAGACGCGATTCCACATCGAGTCACCCAACTATCGTGAAGTACGTCAACTCTGGACCGCCTCTAACCCCCGCTCACCAATTCCAACCATGCTGTAGCTTGACATTGATGGCATTCACATCACCGTCACCTCGGGTGGCAAGGCGGCTGGAAAGTCGTCTGTAAAGGCCAAGTCCAAAGCGAAAGCCGAGGGCATCGAGATTCTCACCGATGCAAAACTGCGGCTGAAAGAGGGTCAGCGATATGCCCTCGTTGGTCGTAATGGCACGGGAAAGTCCAGTGAGCCTTCTCCTTTCAAGTCCGATCCTGATCTATTGATGCTGACTCGACTTCGCAGCATTGCTCAAGGCAATTGCCGAGAAGCTGATACCCGGCATTCCCGAGGGGACACGGATTGCCATTTTGCAGCAGTCAAGGCTTACAAATGGAAAACCAGACGAGAAGCCCGGGTCTGGAAATGACCGGGTTTCGACCGTTCTGGAAGAAGTCATTGAGCGAGCTACTGCAAAGCAGGCTGTAGAACAAGAAATTAAGGGTATTTCTCTTCTGTCCTTTAATTACATGCACATCTTCTTAATTGCGCCAAATAGTTTTGTCTGATGGAATCAACGCCTCGGATTCGTTTGCGCCGGTTCGGGCTCTGAGAAAGCTCAAGCACCATCGGCACCAGCAACAGCTCTTTCGCCTTGACAAGGACGCTCGGCTTCGAAGCGGTGCCCGTGGCCTGCAGGCACGCAAAGCCCTCGTAGCCCATGAGAAGGTTGTTGCCGAGTCCAATGCTCTGTAAGTCGCGGCTTGTAACCCGATCTTACCTCTCACTTTTGCTAACAGTCCGCAGGGTTGAACAGCCAAATGAAGATATTTCGGCCGAGACCCTTCAAGCAGAAATGCAAGAGGCTGTGGATATGCTAGCTGACCTTCAGATTCAAGTTGACCCTGCCCACGTCGCCGAAATAGAGTCAAATGCAAAAAGAATCCTCACCGGTCTCGGTTTCACGGAGACGCTTATGGAAAAGCCCATCACCAGCCTCTCTGGCGGATGGCACATGCGAGCAGCTCTGGCCACGGCTCTTCTCCAAGAGTCGGATATCCTGATTCTCGACGAACCTACCAATTTTCTGGACCTCTTGGGCATCATCTGGCTGCAGCGCTACCTGCAGGGCCTGAAAGACACGGAGCGGCCTCCGACGCTGATTCTCGTCTCCCACGACCGCGACTTCATCTCTCTCTGCACCGACCTGCTCATCCTCAAGGACAAGCAAGTCACATCGTTCCACGGAGACCTGCCCACGTACGAGAGATCCCAGTCGGAGCGCAGGCTCTGGCTCGTCAAGATGAAGGAGGCCCAGGACAAGCAGAAGGCGCACATTGAAAAGTCCATCGCCGCCAACATCAAGGCCGGCAAGGCCAACGACGACCAGAACAAGCTGCGCCAGGCCAAGTCGCGCCAGAAGAAGCTCGACGACCGATGGGGCCTGCAGGTCAGCAGCCGCGGCGGCCGCTTCAAGCTGAACCGCGACCTCGTCGGGTTCCACCTGACTGCTCGAGAGGACATTGACATCCCGCCCGAGGAGCGCCCCGTCGCAATCTATCTCCCCGAGCCCCCGGACCTGCGCTTCCCGGGAGCCCTTATTTCGCTGGAGAAGGCTGCGTTCCGGTACTCGGCCAAGACACCCCTTATTCTCCAGGAAATCACTCTGTCCGTCAGCATGGGCGATCGCATCGGGATCCTCGGCCTGAACGGTGCCGGCAAGTCGACCCTCGTCAAGATGCTCGTGGACGAGTCTCGCCCCAGCTCGGGCGCCGTCACCACCCACCCCCGCCTGAAGCTGGGCTACTACTCCCAGCACGCCGTGGATGCCCTCCAGGACCTGGGCCGCGGGGAGCCGACCCTGACGGCGCTCTCTCTGCTCACCCGCGACGCCGAGGACGTGCCGGAGGAGTTTGACGAGGGCGAGCTCCGCGGCCTTCTCGGAAAGCTCGGCTTGCCCGGGCGCATCGCCTCGGACGTGCCCCTGATGAAGCTCTCGGGAGGCCAGGTCGTGCGCGTGGGGTTGGCCCGGCTCTTCCTGCGTCGACCTCACTGCCTGGTCCTCGATGAAGTCACCACGCACCTCGACTACGAGACGGTGACGGCGCTGCGGGAAGCGCTCTGCGACTGGGAGGGCGCTGTCATCCTGGTGAGCCACGATCGATGGTTTATGCGGGGTGCGGTCGAGGGGGCGCGCGATGAGGACGACGAGGATGGGGAGGAGGAGGATGAGGATGAAGAGGAGACGGCGAGGAGACGGATTGTGTACAGGCTCAAAGGGGGTAAAATGGCAAAGCTGGAGAATGGAGTGGAGGAGTTTGAGCAGCTCATGGAGAAGAGGGCCAACAAGCTGCTGCAGCAGGCGTAATAAGCCCCATGGAAGGGTGGACGAAAAAAAGACCTGGTCATTCGGTTACACTGACATGTTCAATTGACGATTGGCATGGTTTGAAATTCCTTTGTACATCCAAGCCCTGGAGATTACTTTCCAATTACCCGGGGGCTGGCAAGCACCTTCAGCAGCGGAGTGTCCAGGAGCTTCACACTCATCCGGCCCCCCTTGGGCAGTTGCACGATTGTGCCGTCAATGCAAACGACGCGCCATCGCTCATCCTCTTCCTGCGTCGTGACCTGAACCTCGTCCACTTCATCGTACCCGACCTTCTCGCCGTCGTCCCACTCCATGTCCACGTGCTTTCCCGAATCGTACGCCTTCATCATCACGTCCATGGTTCTCTCCCCCCCGAGAGGGGCAAAGTGAACGAGCCTGAGCTGCTTCTCGAGCGGCTTGGTGGCGGGGGATATGGCAAACGTCTGCTCCATGTTTGATACCATTGCCGTGAGCGCGTAGGCGTGCATCTCGCGCGGGACGGGCTCCAGGCCGCCGCGGGACCCGGGACGCCTGATGGCGAGCTGTGCCCTGTACGGGTGCGACTCCTTTAGGAGCTCCTGCGCCACCATTCCGAAGCGCTTCCTCCCGTGGACGCGGTACTCGGGGGTGTCGCTCTCGTACACGATGCTGGCGTGGAACCCGTAGCTGGCGACGATGGCGCCGTTGAGATGGGACACGGAAACCTCCTCCTTGAGAAACTTACCGGCTGCCTCGGGCTGCTGGCCAGCTCCCTTTGTCTTGTCTGTGAATTTGATGATGTGAGATCCAGGCGAGAAGGATGCGCGGAACACGGGAAGGTCAGCCGGGACGCCCTGGAAGAGCGTGCGGAGGCCGTGGACCAGCGGCGCCGGCCCGGGAGCAGAGTAGAGGGGCTTGTGTGAAGAATGGAACAGGGCGTTTCCCGTGCCGAGGGGAAGGATTGCCATCAGGGGCAAAGTCGTGGGCGGTGCACCTTGGCCAGAGCCATGAAGCAGGTCCACGACTCCTCCATCCCCGCTGAGAAGCACAATGGTTCTCCTCTTGGGGTCTTGAGAGGCTGAAGCCCACAGGTTTTTGGCAAAGTCCCGAATGGTCTCCGAGCTTTGGGTGATGGTTAGCCGATAATGCGACTCGATATCTTTACCAGGGGCCTGGGACGTCTTGTGTTGGCCAAGATAGGTAGCTGTCAACTGCCAGAGAGGCTGCAGTGCGTCTTCCCAGAGCCGCAGGGCCAGCCCCGTGCCCGATTCTGTGGACACTACGACATCCACATCGTTGTCTGCTCCGTTTTGGAGGTACGCCGGCAGCTCCTTGAGCGAGTATCGCTGCAGCGCCTCGGCCGGCACTGCTTTCGCCTTCAAGATGGAAAGCTTGTAGGGTTTATCGCGATTCTCGAGGTCCTCTTCAAAGTAGAAAATTAGAAACTCAGGACCTGCTTCATCCGGCTGAGGTCGCTCCAGAATAAATAAAACATGGTCGGCTCCAATGTTTTCAGATGCGCCGTCTCGAGTCCACGTCAGATCAGCGCCTGACAAGGCGATGTTTTCGACAAACTGCGCCGGCGCTCCCGACAGTGCGGAGCTCATGGTGCGGGGAACGTCGAGGGGGGCAGGATACTGACGACGAAAGAAACCAGAAGGGCCAGCGAGGCGATGAGGAACAGAATGTGATTTTGGTGTGCAAGTTTTGAAGAAGAGTAAGAATCTTTCGGGTTATATGGGCGACAGGCCCAAGCAGATGTGATAATACGCCGGCCGTCAGCACGCCATGAGTGACGTACTGTGGTCGACGACTCACTCGCACTGTACAATAGCCTCTCCAACCGCAACGCCGTGTCTTGCACAACACCTGTTCACCAGCGATTTCAACACAAGACGAGGGCTATTTTGCTTGGGTATCTTGATTGGAACTGTTCCTCTACTCTAATTACCGGCTGCTAGCCTTGGACATTGGCCCCCAGTTCTCCCTTGGGTTCATCTGGTAGCGTACATACTTTTGTTCGCCTCGTCGGCGTGCCAGTCGTGCCAGTTCGTCGTTGAATACCAAGGTTTTGCGCAACTCCAGCTCGCTCCGGGGGGCCGCTTCGTCTCCATTCGATGCATCGACTGGCTTTTTGGCATCCGCTGGCGCAGCTGACGAGCTTTCTTGTTCTACGCCCTCCATTTCGGTATCCTCCTTGGGTGTCTCATCCGCCGGCTCTGCATCAGTACGTCCAACGAGACCGGCATCCTTGAGAATCTTCCATGCGGCAGAGGAGGTCTTAATGTTGGCCTCCTTGATGGGCGATTTCTGTCGAATCCACTCAGTCATCACCCACCAAATTGTGGACCAAGGGGCGTCCGTCTTGATGCTTCCCGGCCGACAGTGGCTTCGAGTAGTTCGGTAGCCCAGGTGGATCAATGCGCCACGAACCATATCTTCGCTCGGAGTCGAGCAACTGACCACGTTCGCCAGCTTGCTAGGGATGACAAAGAAAGGATAGCTGTCCACCATTGCGAGCTGTGCGTCCTTGGGGTCGACGGGTTCCGTAACCTCTGGTCCAGGAATATGCTCCTCCAGTGCTGTTCGGAGCATGCCCTCCAGTCTGGGTAGAGTACCATAGATCGATTTATCGGCTCCAGGAATCTGCTCCAATACTCCTTTGATGAAATCTTGGGAATGAATGTGACCTCCATACATTGGTCCGCTCACATGCATCTTGAATCCGCAGTGGTGACAGAATCGGTCTGCGGTAGGGCCCTGTGCCATGGTATGCTTGTAGTATGCGGTGTTGCCCTTTTTATTCGGTGTAGGTTTGCTCCTCAGAAGCGGCTGTGTTTCCCAAGCACCGCAGCCCTGGTCGCAGCTATATACCATCATTGTCTTGGATGCAAGGAACTTGACAGCCTGAGGTGATTTGGTAACACGGATAAAATACTTGGTATAGAAATCGATGGAGAGCGAGAGGAGGGGTTCAATGGCCAAGCCATAGCGTGCAGCTGATGTCGCGACGGCGTTCAATACCAATCGCAGGCCAGCTTCATGCGAGTGCATGCCCTTGATGGGAATTCCACCATACAGCGCGTACGTCTTCTCGCAGTAGCTGTGTCCAGCCCATACTGCGCTATCAGTGCAGGTAATACAAAGAAGACCGCCATCATCTCGAACAGCCTGAACGGCAGCGTCAAAGAAAGGCGCAGCGGTACCGTAGGGATCCAAGTCGATGACATCAAACTTGTGGCTCCTGCTGGAGTGTCCCGACCGATCTCGGCTCGACAAATCATCCGCAATTGCGCGATACATGTGCGCGAGGGCGTCGCCCTGGGTAACAGAAATCTTGTCTTCCAGCCCATTGTGACTAACGTTCTTTCTGATTGTCTCGGCGGCGGAATCCGACAGGTCGTTGGCCTTTACGGACGTGACAAAGGGTAACTCATGAGCATATCGGAGAGCTCGCAGGCCTGAAGCCGAGAGTGCATCGAGAATCTTGAACGGAATTTTAGGCACCTTCTCCTTCGGGTTCGCTTCGCCGTCTTGAGGTTGGGGCTGCTCTGGGGCTTGTGGCTGGTTCTGCTCGGCAGTTTGCTCAGGCTTAGCATCGTTTTCTGCGGGCTTCTGGACATCATCCTCGCGCTTTCTCTTCTTTCCCTGCTTCGCAGCTCTTGCCTCATATTGCTGGCGCCTTTTCTCAACCAGCTGTTCTCCGTACGTCTTGATCGCAAGAACCGAGAGGTCACGGTTGTACTGCTGGATGGGATTGTAGAAAACCTGTTGGACTTCCCCGCGGTCTTCGCCAATCTTGGCACCCTGAGGAACGAGAATGGTCGCTTTCCCTTCCTTCACAGTGCGGTACTCTTTCCCATCATGTTGGACTGTGTCAGTGGGCGCCGCGTCGCCAGCCATCTTGGTCGAGATTGAAAATGGACGGAGGGCGGCTGTTTTGTGGCGTTGAAGGGAACTAGCGCAATACACGAGAGCTGGGCTTGGGTGTCTGCTGGTGGGTGCAGCCGCTCCTAACTGAATTCTCACACGGGTGCCAGAAACTGGCCGCGATCTGAGCAAAGCACGATGCATACAAGCCGATCGCAAAGTGAGCAGCGCAATGTCGAATGCGAACGAAAAGTTGAGTGGGCACCAATTTTTTTGAGGAATTCTGCCGCTGGAGCCAGGGCGGTGAGAAGCACATCCCACCTAAGCTAGGTTCCCCGCCATGGGAAGGTCCCTAGCTCATCCAAATGGGTAACGGGAGTCATGATGACTGGAATATGAGTCAAAAAGTGAAATATACGGAGCCTGCTGGGTTATATTTACCTACTCTTTTTTAAAATGGCCTTTTTAATGACAATTCTTGATATGGCACTTACCACTATTTCCTCAAAGCTCAATCAAGACAATTAGCAGCGTACTTATTCCACACTCAGCAGACATGACACTCCAGGTTCGCGTATTGTGGTTTTGGCAATGCGAACGGAACGTCTGCCCATGCGCCACCTCGGATTTTAGCTAGCCAATTTTCCTATACAATCTAGAATGGCATCGGAATGTGCTTCATGTTGGAATGCCACGAATGGTTACCTTCCACTTACTAATTATAGCCATGGATGTTGGGCCTTGCCTTCGTTGCGCTAGTGAATTTGACCAACATTGTGTCACCTCGTCATGAGAACGTGTGCGAAACCCCGTGGTAGCTAGTTCAGTAGCCCAGGCACAGGATCCGTTTTGTTTGGAACTCAGGTTTCCCCGATACCGTAGCAAGGTTATTCTTGTGAAGAAGCCATTGTCAAACGGGGTGGTTGCACTGACAGCTTAATTCACCGTGCGCACTTCTCACCAGACGCCTAGCCATCACCATGTTTCAGCATTGGTCGTCGCTCCAACCTGAACAATTTTTTCTAGCCCGATTCCGACTGGTGCAATAGCAGCTCTTCATCTAATCGGGCCATGATGGATTTCCTGTGCCGCGCCAAACCAGCGAAACGCGAACAGCTAATTTGAAGCTGCCTCACTAGAGCAAACCCGATGTATTCCCCAGAAATTCCTTGGATATCACAGTCTCGCATGAGGATTTTTCGTTTTAATCCTAGGGGAAAACTTGGGCTCTGCAAGGACGATGGATTAAATCCTGTTGGATCATACTCCTTCGCTTTGATGCCGCATCTCCAAGAGTCGCGATCAACATCAACATCACGTCATATTTCCTCCATCGTATTCCTGGCGGAATATTCTAACATTGACACAGATGTAAGCTCAGAAAAAATAGAGCAAAAAGAATACCTCGTAGGCTTCTCTGACTGCCAAAGAAGTAGGCACGCACTGTAGGGCCGCATACTTTCGCTGGCCACCTTTCGCTTTCAGCTCTTCTTGTCGTTGTATACGAAGATGGCAATTAATTCCAGGATGACGGCTTCGGAAATAAGTTGGAACAGTGCCTCGGATTGGGTGCCAGATCGTGGGGAAGAGTTAGTGAATATCACCGATAGATTTACAATGTGGGGATAGTTGGACCAAAGGAGCAGTGGTATAGGACGCACGGAAAATTGATGGGATGATGGGTGGCGTGGATTTGAAGAACCGTTGCGATTAAATGACCAACTTCGGAGAGATAATGGCTCTAAAAAAAAAATAACGTGATGGCTGGCGGTTATGGCGAGGAAGTGAAAAAGAGGACAAGGTTGTGGGAGTGGACATTGAGTATTAGACACTAAGGTATTGACTTGATTTCAGCAAAGGCACAAGAGCAAATTTGATGATGCCACGATCACAATACCATTCCAGAAGTAAACATTTATTCTGGCTGGCAAAAATTGTGTCTGCAGGTTCGGTGCTGAGGCGATAGCGAGTGTCCTGGCCAAGAAAAGCGCGTGGCTTACACGGCGAGCCATGGCCTGTATGGACCAACGGGCGTTGTAGCTCCGCGCGCACAAGTCACCCAGGACCATAAACGGTGGGGGCTCTGACGCCGAAGCTAGAAAACGAGGACCAGGATTCCATGCAACCAACAATCTATCTGACCTTTTCTTATTTTCTCATATCGCCAAATTAGGGACTTGGACCAGTTTCCAAAATGACCTTATCCGCGCATTCTCATCTTGGGCAAGTGTGGGCCAGGTTGCTGACTCTCGCATCCCGTTTTATGATCAGCACCCGTTTGACCGCATCACTTTTGATTCGAAGATGGGCGCATATGACGAGAGGGGATAGATGCAAAACATGGACAAGAAAAACAGGAGTGACGAACGAGACGGGCGCATCGCATACTGATGCTGTGCTGCTCGTTCGTCGTTCAGTTGCCGCGCACCGTCCGTCCTCCCTCATTTAGCTCCCCCGCCCTCCGGACCATGATGACGACTTGCAGACATGCAGATACTCACCCGCGTACCTTGCATGGCCCCATGGTCAGCCCAATGACTCGCCTGCAACGGACAAGATCAAGAGTCGGCCCTTGTCTGGGTTAAATTGGCCACGCTCAATGCCCCTCCTCTCCCTCTTCCCGCTGGTTATCCATGCTCTCTGAAACCGGGGCCAACGGTTTCAAGACCGGGCTGAAGGCCACCCGACCCCACCGCGCGCTCCATTTATATTAGGCTAAGGATCAGATCTCCCACTCGACGCTGTGCCACAAATTGCATCCTCTATGGCAATCCCTTCTGGCCATGCCAGCTTTAAAAGTCCCCTGCCGCCCAATGTGACGCTATGAGCTTCCCGTCCTGCCCTCGCTTTGCTCGTGTGCTTCTCTTGTGTGGATGATCGTCTCAGCATGTCTGTGGCTGCTGGTCGCTGGTAACATCCTCACTTTTTTCTTTCCTTCTTTGATGAGATAGATTCTCTCTCCCACCCCAAGTCGCTCTTTTGTTTTATGTTTTGCCAGGTCACTGCTTGCCGGTGATCCTTTTGACCTTGATTTCCTATTCCATTCTTCTCTCACAATGGGTGTGCTGTCTGGTCCCCCTGCCCTTCCCTCCAAAGTGGCCCGCTTTGTTGGTGTCGTTTTTGTTGTCATTCTCTTCATCCATACCCAGCGCTTGAGACAGGCCCAGGCTGGGAACATTGGCGTCGATGATGTGCACCTTGCCACTCAGGGCCTCCCGGCGGAGGAACAATACTTGAACCGCCTAAAGAAACAGTATGGACTCACAAACTACACGGCGTGGACCTCGTGGAAGCTGCGAACGCTTGAGCAGGGCTCCGAGTTCACCTCTGTCACCAACATCGATGCCGACTTTCACTCAAATGAATTCCGTGTCATTGACGTCAAGAAACCCAGCCGGCGCGAGCTGGTGGCGCAGCAGAAGCTGGATATTCCCGTGCCCGAGAGCCCCCTCCCCGAGCAGGTTGATGCTTCCGATTTCCTGTTTGCCATCTCCACCACCTACGAGCAAGTCATGGAGAACGAGTTCGCCATGGTCAAGAACTGGGCGCGCTGGATGACAGGAGGAAACAGGTACGGCAATGGTGCGACGTTTGTCCTTGTCTTGGAGACTGCCCCAGACCACCAAGTCAAGGAGCTCAGCGAAGTGCTCAAGTTTCGCGGAATCGACGCATACGTGACCACATCAACGGCGTCCATGTCGGCAGCTCAGCGGTACTTTGGCATGCTGCAGATCATCAAGGACTTCAACGCGAGCCTCGCATCCAAGGGCAAGCACAAGAAGTGGTTCGGCATCTTCGACGAGAAGATCTTCCTGCCCAACCTGTCCTACCTCCAGCAGCGCCTGTTCACCTACAACTCGGACAAGGAGCTCTACATCGGGCTCCCGAGCGAGAAGTCGGACTGGGCCACGGGCCAGGGATTCGTGACGACGTACGGAGGCGGAGCCGTGTTTCTCACCCGGTCCTCTGTTTCACGCATCCCCGGCTTGCCCTGCTTCCGGGGCGACCCCGACGGCAAGTCGCACGAGAAGAGGTGGGACAGCATGCTGCAGGACTGCGTATCGCAGCACACCAAGATGAAGATGCGCGTGCTGCCGAGCTTCTACTCGCCCAGCGACAACGAGGCCTACGCCGAGCGCACCGACGCCTACGAAACCGGCATCCAACCCCTGGCCCTGCACCACTACGACCACCGGCACCAGCTGGACCCGAGCGTCGCCCACCTCGTCACCGACGTGTGCGGCGAGGCCTGCTTCCTCCGCCGCTACAGGTTCCGCGACAACTGGGTCCTGGTCAACGGCTACACCATCACCGAGTACCCGGACGGCATGAACATGGCCGACATGCCCCACTCAGCCTCCGGGAACCCGGGCGCCCCCGCCCCCGCCGCCAAGTCCGTCATCGGCCCCGTCCGCGTCGACGAGGACTCGATCCAGCGCAAGGTGCTCATGTGGACGGGGCGCCGCAACGTGTGGCGGCTGCTGGATTCAGCCGTCGGCAACAACGGCGACGTGTGGCAGGCCTACGTGAAACGCGGAGCTGCGGACGACACGCCGTCGTTTAAGCGATCAGAGGAGGAAGCCATGGACAGCGTCATCGTGTTGATTTGGGAAGCCGCCGTGTCTGGACATTCATGATTCTCCCCTTTTATTTGCTTTTTTTTCTTTCTCGTCTTCTTCTGATTTCATATGTCTACTTCGCTTCTTGATCTTTTTTCTTTTTCTTCTTCTTCTTCTTCTTCTTTTTTTTTTTCGCATTCACACGAGTTTCCAGAAAACTCCATCTTGAGGAAGCACTGGGTGTTTGGGGCGTTGAAGCAACTTTGTTACGACATCGGAGTTAGCTAGCTATGGTGATTGATGATGACAAACAAAAAAAACGTTCGCAGCTCATTCCCAGTCCTCCTTGCGCAGCTCCCAGTACAGCTCGGTCTTGCCCCCCTGTATCTCGGCTTCCTTCGTGATGCCTCTGCCCCGTAGCCCAAGCCTGTCATTGATGAGCTTAACCATTGGCGCGTTGTCGTCGAGCGTGGTGATGGTAACGAGGTCGAGCTGCAGGCCGCTCCGCTCTGCGCTCGCAAACCCCCAGTCCATGGCCAACCTCATGGCCTCGGTCGCGTACCCCTTGCCCCTGTGGTCGGCGTCGATGAGGACGCCCACGTCGCCGGCTCGGACGCTGGCGCTGCCGCGCTGCCACGCCTTGATGGCCCCGTATCCGCCTAGGCCAATCACCTCCCCGTCCGGGTGCTGCTCCGACCGCAGCACCACGACGAGGTTGACCCGGCTGGGCCCGCTGACGACCCTGCCGTCGTCGGCGTACACCGTGGGCTCGGATGCCGACTCCCTCATGCGCGTGATTGCGCCTTCTGCGGCGGAAACGTCCATGGGCTTGATGTTGGGGTCCGATGCGTTGCGGGCATCGGAGAGGAGCCGGGCAAAGGCGGCTGCGTCCCGGAGCTCGACGTTTCGGAGAGAGATGGGACCATCTTTCGACACCAGATGAGTATTGGTGTGGAATAAACTGTGAAATCCAGGTTCCATTTGATGGTTTCTATAACGAGACGGTTTCGCTCAAATGTAGTCCACGACTCGGTTCGGCTCAGCCGAATATGAAAGCTGGTATCGCTCTTCCTTATGAAGGTGCGAAAAGAAGTGGCTGGATTCGGAACTCTGCTGAATGTTATATAGGCATGCCTATACAGGCAGATAAAGGAACTAGTCATTCTCCCGAATACATCAAAAATGCCTAATCGTATCCTTGTTGTGTCGATGACTCAACGGGTTCCTAGCAGGAAATCACTTGCCTAGTTGGGACTCATAATATTACCCTCGAGGTATCCCGGCAATGATAAACTGGGACAATCAGGTCCCTACGATATCGCGACGAATTTCTCTTGCGATACATGTCATAAAATATTTTCATTGATACTATCTATCCTGCTTGCTCCAAATTTCTCATCACTCTCTTTCCTTGGAGCTAACGCTGGATGTCGACGTTGTCGAGTACCGTTGCTCTTTCGACACGGCTTCCAACGTTGCGCTTCTCTCCCGAGCCAAAGGCGAGGGTATATCTGGCGTAACAGATCGTGATTCATTAACGGGGCGTTTGGGCTTGGAGCTCGTTGAAGGCTTCTTTCGACGCCCAGACGCTGAGCCACTGCTGGGCCTACGGCTAGGTTGATGATCCTCAACATCAAGCGTCGGAGTCTGGCTCCTCGAAGAGCTCACAGATGCGCGACGAACGCTGCTTGCGCGGCGTCTGCGCTCTACAATGGTTCGCGGCGGCTGAGGGCTCTTTTCCAGGTCGGGTCGTCGGTACTGAACATGTCGCCAGGGTAGCCACCAAAACCACCCAAACTGCTGCTTGGCAAGTTCGCGATCTCGTTCCTTGACCTTCTGGCGCAGCAATGCACGGCGCTCATTCTCCTTCTCCCAGTACTCAGTTCGGTACAGTTCCCAGTTTTCTCTGAAATTGGCAGAGAACGGCTTAGCTAGCAAAAGCAGCTTCACGTAGTCACCTCCCGGTGCCAAGTCCTCTTCATGCCCAGCCTTTTCCTCATCATCGTGGGGCAATACCAATGTGGGGTGATTTTCGTTGGAGATTTGAAGCTCCTTCTCAACTTCGCGCAAGGTGGCCGGCTCAACGTATCGGTAAGATGAACTAGCGGTGTGTGAGAAGAGGCCATATGTAAGAAAAAATCCAACGGTTGAGAGAGCTTCAGCCCACAAGGGCCGTCGTATTATGACAAGCTTGCAGTTGAAGCTTCGCAGGCCCCTGTTTGAGATAGCAAACCAGCGTCGCGGCCATCGGATGCCGCGCTCCCAGATTCCAGTTACCCAAACGAGAACGGCGGCGATTAGACCACCCATGAAGCACACCTTCTCAGCACCCTCAACAGCCCAGTAGATGGAGCCGCCAACACCCTGCCCGTCTTCTCGCAGCGCAAAGAAGAGGGCGTAGCCAAAGAAGGCAATCCACAAAGTCAGGAGAGCGACAAAAAAGGTGTGGTGACGCTTCCTGGCCCGCAATTCGAGAAACTGGGCTCGCAAAGACGCTTCGAGCATAAGAAGGTTCAGATATATCATTGAAGGTGAGCTTGGCGTGTGATTGAGGGGATCGGTCGGCTTTCCAGCCGGGGAAATGCTGGGTGTCGCGCTGGCAGCATCTTTGATGCCTTGGGTTGGCACCGCAGCGCCCTTGACGATGGTGTCGAGTTCGTCGACCATGGCGCTCAGGAAAGAGCTGGATGTTCGGGGTTCGAAAATTGATCAGGCCCCAACAGGCCGAATAGCAGCCGCTCAGGTGGAGGTTGCGGCCATGTAGTGGCGGAGAGCGGGTCGTCGGGTCGGATCGAGTCGAGTCGAGGGTGCTGATGGGCGGTGTCGGCGACAGAGGCTCGGGGCAGCGGCCGTGACCGTGGCCAGGACCGGGACTAGGGCTCGTGGGGTGGTGAAGCTCTCGTGCAATAGTTAGAGGGAGGCTTGCTCGTAGCGCAAAACGTGGGCCGGCTTCACAGCTCTCGTGGTTTTTTTGGGGTGGGCGTTTAGTGGCGGGCTGAAGTGGAACGTCATCACATGGGCGCACGGCAGGCGACGAGCGGAGAATGAAGTATGGGGACTTGGGACTAAGGGGAGCAAGGTACCTCGCCTCCGTGACTGGCGGGCGGTGGGGCCCGAACGCCAATTGTAGCGGCCTTTCCCAACACGTTGGGGAATCTAGCTTCTGTTGTCCAGGCCTCCTCAGGGACTCCATGGGGCGACTAGTGCTATTCCGCACCGAGGGCAGAGTCTTGTGAGTAGGTTGAGGACCGATATATTCCGCCCGCCATTGCCTCCTTCTTGTCCCTAACGATGTGCCTGGAGACGATCGCTCTCTTTTTCCACCCCATCCCCCCATTCGACTTCAAGAACACGCAATCCCTTCCTGCGTGCTGACACGATTCAACCCTCAGACTCGCGCGCCTGCAATGCGCTGCCCTATCGCCTTGCTCCTGCAACGGACTTCAACTCCTTGGTAGCGTCGGCATTCCCGCGGCATCGGAACGACTCAAATCCCGACCCTGCCTTAACTCCGCTGCGCCCGTCTGCTCGCTCAACGTCACCACTGGCGACGACTTGACCTGTTGCCTGGGGCTTATAAGCGCCAGGCCCCCCCTTTCGCTGTCATAGAATGCTCAAGTTTCACTCTGCATCCGCGGTGTTGCAGCTCTCGCGTATAACTCTTGCCGCCTCGATACCCGCAGCTACTTGCAAAATGTCCACCACAGACGGAACCATTCGTCCACCACCCGCGCCCGCGGTGGAAGCAGACGAGTACAAGCAAACTCCAGCCCTGCGACCCTCGGCCGCTTTCTTCCCTCTAGGCTACAAAGACGCTGCATACCAATGGGTAAGTCAATTAGCTCGTGCCTGTTGAGACGTGGATCAAGCGCCAACGAACCCAAACTGACGGCCTCTAGTGGACCAGTTTATCCCCTCAAACCGTCGAGCGTAATGTCCTCAGCCTAGTGCCATATCTCAAAGAAGCCACCGACAGCATCCTCAATCCCAATGTCGTCGACAAGCCCGATCCCTACGGCCATCGAATTTGGCGACGATCCATGGTCCAGCTCTCGGGCCAGGACCGTGCCTTGAACGAGGTTTCGGTGGAAAGGGTCGGAGAAGAAACAGAAGAGACGCTGGTCATTGTCCACGGCTATGGTGCTGGCCTCGGCTTCTTCTACAAGAACTTTGAGCCCCTTTCGCGCGTTCGCGGACTGAGGCTGTACGCCTTGGACATGCTTGGCATGGGCAATTCGACACGACCTCCATTCAAGGTTCATGCCAAAGAAAAGGAAGATCAGGTTATCGAGGCTGAAAACTGGTTCATCGACGCACTGGAAGAGTGGCGCAAAGCCCGTAAGATCGAGAGATTCACCTTGATGGGACACTCGCTGGGCGGCTATCTTGCAGTATCATATGCCATCAAATATCCGGGACATCTCAAGAAGCTTATTTTGGCTTCTCCCGTCGGAATTCCTGAGGACCCATACGCCGTCAACGCCTCCATACCCGAGCCTGAATCATCTACCATTGCTGAGGAGTTCATCCAAGAGGAGCAAACCGCCGCAGCCGATGCTGAAGCCGCCAGCACTCTGGCGAAACACAAGCCCGCTCATGTCGTCATCAAGCGCCCGCTCCCCGGCTGGTTCGTCTGGCTGTGGGACCAGAACATTTCTCCTTTCAGCATTGTCAGAATGACAGGCCCTCTCGGCCCAAGATTTGTTTCTGGATGGACTTCTCGAAGATTCAGCCATCTCCCTGATGAGGAGTCCCGAGCTCTGCACGACTACTCCTTTTCCATCTTCAAGCAGAAAGGCAGCGGCGAGTATGCCCTGGCTTACATTCTTGCTCCTGGAGCTTATGCCCGGAGACCCGTCATCAACCGCATCCACCAAGTTGGTCGACAGCTCATCCCTCAGCCAGACGGCGCCAAGGCTCTCAAGGAAACCGGCATCCCAATCGTCTTCCTATACGGCGAGAATGACTGGATGGATGTTGCCGGCGGTTTGGCAGCCCGGGAAAAGTTGAACCAAGCCAAAAGCCAGGCTCTGAAGGAAGCTACCGAAGAGGAAAAGCAAAAGGAAAACGGCAGCACCAAAGTGATCCTCATCTCCAAGGCCGGCCATCATCTTTACCTGGACAACGCAGATGAATTCAACGAAATCATTCGAAAAGAGTTAGAGGAGACAAAGGAATACGAAAGGCGAAAGGCATAGAAAGATACACCCGGATGATATTGTAGAACTCCTGCGACCGAAAGAGATGAACTAGAAAAGGCGGGGAATCATTGGAATGGCGTTCTGTGGGGAATAGCGAGAGGCCGGCATGTGATTATTTACGGACAAGCATTTTTAACGTGCCACGGAAAGACCTCAACCATGATGAGGCACGATGAAAGGACACACACCTCGGCGTTTTTGTTTTTGCGCAATCTTGGATATGCAAACACCAGGACACGGCGGCATTAGACCAAGACTATGCATCTGACACTCGAATATTAGACTTTGTTTCTCTTTTTAGACTCCAATAATTATTTAGCAGACCAAATTCATGTTGTGCCAGTTTTGGGTTGGCATGCTCTATCTCCCTTCACTCACTGGAGCGTCCATCTTCCCACAAGATTGATAATCTATGACATGTATTCGTCAATTCTAATAAAAATGATAATGATAACATCTACAGCATCATTTGCTTGCCAAGTCCTCCTTGTAGTAAGCCGTACGGCTCACCCTGGGTATTACCATGTTGCCTTTGTTTACCCCCGGGATTGCATCTTGCCTGCAAGCTGCACGATGTCGATAAATTGAGTGTGTAAATTCGTCCTGAACGCCATGCAAAAATGTGAAAAGAAAAGTGTAAAAAAAACCATACGCTTCTCTCCTCGGGTTCTTTTAAATGATTGTTTTACAAATTGATCAAGTCAACTTCCGAAAAATCGGGGGGGGCCTTGCCGTAAACGACTCGGAACTTGCTGTCAAGTGCAGTGCCTTCATTGCTGATCCAAATGTGCTCACTGTATTTTTCTGTGCGCCGAATCTCGTCATCACTGATGCCCAGGTCATCACGAGGAATCCAGACAGTTGGTCGTCGTGCTCGCAGAGCTTCGTGTTTGAAGGCGTGCCTGGTCAAAACATCACGCTCTTCGGGAGTGAGATCCTCGATTTCGTCATGGATACCTCCGAATAGCGCCTCTCCTATGGCACGTTGATTTTCCAGGTCCTTTTGACGGTGGTTTCTTCGGTACTGCGAGGCCCTCCTGCTTTTGTCCTTGGACGTGTTCATCATGGCCAACTTGCGGAGCTGATTCCCGCCATCTTTGGCCCAGTGTCCAACCTGCTTGACAGGACGTCGAATTGTGCCAAATCTTTGCATCTGGATAGATTCATTGCCATCCACCTGCGCCTTCTCCTTTGTTTCAGCTTCATTGTCAGAGTTGTCATCGGACTGCTCTTCTTCGTCAAGAAGGCCCAGGCGGCGGTCTTGGGCCCGTTGGAACGCCTCATCTCGAAGCACTGCCTCATCTTCAAATGTGATAGGAAGATGACGGAGGAGAGGTGCAAAGGAATAGTTGAGCAGGATCTGGTAAAATATTGTCAAGATGAGAGCGACAATCATAATAATGCCGTGGGTTGTGCAGCTACTGTCGTTGTTTTGATCTCTGACCAAAAAGAATAGACCGGCCATACAAGCCTCCATCACATAAATTCCTGTAAAGGTCTGGTTAATGGCTCGAGGGTACAGGACACCTCCAGTATCATTCTCAAATCGCGTCACGTAGAGCATGGCATAACGTTGGGCAATCCAAAGAAGACCAAATGTGATGATGGCGAAGATAGAAATCAGCGGTGCGATGACACAATAAACCAAGGCAATACAAGCAAAGTTTGTGTAGATGGGGAAGAAGGCACCCCAACGAACTTGGTTAAGCTTGGTATTGCGAGACCATTTGCTTCGAGCCGTGCTATCAAGGATACGAGCAATAAGGTACCACATGACCAAGGCACCAATCTGTAGAAGAGTACCAGAACTTGTAGACATGGCCTGAAGAATCATGTAGGAGAAAAAGTAGTTGGCAGCTTTAGGCAAGTTGTTGGCGAGAAGGTTCAAAACATCCGAAGCTGTCTTCAACTTCTTAAAATTATCGATCAGATCATCCAATGACGCTGCGAAGAAGGAAGCGATGGAGACGATGAGGAAAACCTGGATGAAGAGGAAAGCAAAGTAAAAGATCTGGACAAACTCAACTCTCTGGGACCCGGTCTTGGCACCCTTGAAGGCAGCCAGGAAATCGAGAATGTGCGGAATAAGAAAGAGCAAAATTCCAAGAACCACTGCAGGCAAGACACCAGCAATTGCCTTGACCGCGTTTTCAAGCGCCTTGCTATCCCTGATAAAGGAAAGCCATTCATTTTCCTGAATGAGGGTATCGACCTGGCTAAGCGCTGCCGTCCATGCAACGGGAATGGCCCAGAGAAAGATCATACCGGACACAATAGCGAAAGCAATACCGGTTCTCAGCCATTCCTGCCACCAGGACATAGCCATGTTGTCCCACGCAACGTCCTTGGGAGAGATTTCGTTCAGTCGTGGGGCCATTTGCTTGGGAACATGGTGAATAACACTCTGGCAAGCCATATGAGCAGCAACCTGGTGGTTGAATTGAATAAAAGCAGAATTCATCAATGGGAATCGCTCAGGATGGTTTTGATCCTCTTCGATTTCCAAGTTGAGGCGGGCGAGTTCTTCGCGACACCAATAGATGGTGTCAACCTTTTTGGTGATAAGAGGGATGCCAAATAGCCACGACACACCAAATAGCGGGAGGTGGTGGGTTGGGCGGTCTTTCTTTTTCAAGTACTTGGCCCACACCGCAGATTCATCGTCTTCTTGATATTCGGGGTTGTGCGCGACCGGATAGTCAATTTCTTCTTCATCCGGGCCCATAAACGGAATCGCATGCTTGATCTTTAACATAAGGGGCTTCTCTTCCTCCTTGGTGTGGTTGGGATCATACCCCTGTGGGATAGGCGATGCATAGGCACCAGGAGGCGGCTTCCAGAATTGCCACCATTTTGGCTCGTCCTTTTCATACATGTCGGAAATGTGAGTCATGACTCGAACAGTGTTGAATCCACCAACCACATGTTCCTGGGAAGCCCTGGGTCTAATGTGACTCGTAGAATCTCCAGAGGCACGAGAGTGGTTTCGAGAATGAGTGTTGATTCCACGTAGCGTGTCCGAGGCTGAGGGGCGGGGCTCTCCTTCAGTGTAAAGTCTGTATCGGTCAGATCCACGGGATGGGGCACGATCGTTTGTTACCGTCATGCCCATGAATCCGTTGGTCGTTTCCAGTGTCTCCTCGACATTGTTGCCGGCTTTGCTGACGACGCCTTTGATTCCATGCCCAACTTTAGAGAATGGATCGACCAAAATTTTGAATCCCTTCGAGTGTTCACCGTTCGCATGATCCTGCGCCTCTTTGGGAGTCTCGTTTTGAGATTCACTCAATCCGTCATCAAGGGTGTGTGGCACATTGTGCTTGTCACCGGCGTTGTTGCCCCCATCGCTATTAGCCATCCGTTGGGCCTCTTCGTCCTCCTGAGCATCACGGGCAGCCTTTTCTTCCTTGCTGATCGCCTTGATCTTCATCTGCTTTCGCATCTTCTTCTCCTCCGCATCTCTTTGCTTGATCTGGGCTTTCTTGGCAGCCTTGATGAGGTCTGTCTCAGCCTGTTCGAGCTGCAGGTGAATTTTAGTTCTCTCCTTGATTTTTTCCAGAAGCGTAGACAGGTCCCTGTTCAACCAGATATTTCTAATACCGCCAGGGAACACGTCGAAAAGGCCCAACAAGGCTTCTTCCGTCAACCACTTTGAGGGAATAGAGTTGACAAGTACCGTGGTCGCGGATGCGCGAAGTCGATGCTCAGCACTCGTGAGGTAATCTTGCCGAACCTTGATGTACACTCGAAGCTCAAAGAAAAATACGCCGCAGACCCAGATGATGACCAGGAGGGCCATCAGCAGATGCGCATCGTACCGAGATGTGTGCTCGGCGCTCACATTGCCCCATGCAAGTGTGTCCAAGCCTGTCGGGGTATTTTCGTCCTTCTCGGCGTCATCCTTGATATCAACATTTTTGCCCTTTCCTCCAACATAATTCAGTGGAATAAGAATGGGCATAACAATGCAGCAGATAGGAATAAAGATGACGAGAAGCGTCCTCAGGTAGCGAAGAAAAAAGTAGGCATCAAGACCACACTTATTGATGACTTCGCGATCACTATATTTCCATAACGTCTTTAACATTCCGACAAAGGTTCTTGGTGGGGGCTCGGTTCGTTCGCGTTCAGGAACTAGATATGTCTTGGGTTTGCTAGAGCCCGGTTAGTCTGTGGCGCTGAGAGATAAGGCTGGTCTGAACGAACAAAATTCGCGCCAGCTTGTTTCGAAGGAACAGGAAGAGTAAAATCTGGACGGCAAATACGATTATAGCAACGGCCAGAGCAGTTAGAAAACTGACGATGCCAATTCCCCGGTCCCGCTCTGAGGGATCGCTGTTGGTGGTTGAGGCGGCAGCAGAGGAAGACGTTCTCGATGCAGGGGTGGAGAAAGATGAGGTGGCGGTGCCACTGCCGCTGATGAGAGAGGCAGATGCTGATATCGTGGCGGAAGCCGTAGAGAGAGCAACAGAGCTAGCGATGGACGAGAGTGTGTCGGTCAACGACGCGCCCGTCTCGGAGGTGCTTGAAGCCATGGCTGCTGTTTTTCCTTTGCGGGCGTGGTGGAGAGGTGAAGGAGAGGCCCTGGACGGGCGGGGGCGACGATGGGTTTCTCAGGAGGTCGCGGTGCTGTTGATCGAGGATCTCGGGAATATTGTTGCAGTTATTCAGAGGTCGTATTATCGGGCCATCACTGCCAGGTGTGGTCACAGCTCATGTGGAGTGGAATGGCGAAAAGAATGGTCGAGGTGCACGGCGAGACGCTGGCGGTTTGGTTTATAATTATTGTAGATTGCCAACATGTTTGAGCTCATCCTGGTAGCGTCATTGCTGGCCCCCCTGCAGGGTGGCTGCGGACCTTTGTGGTGTCCTGGCAGCGGCCCAGCGTGCTTCTGAGTGGCTCGGCAGCTCCCATTCCACCCACCTGGCCCCATCCAACAGGGTAAAAACTGGGTTACAGGGCCTGTTGCAGCCGCTGCACAAATCCATGACATCAGAGGCTTCATTGGCCACAGACGGTTGCAAAACAGGCCCTTGTGCGTCACATCCTGGCTCGTCCCAACTTTCGTTGGCTGAGGATGCTCACTGCGAGACGCCCTTTGGCGCCACGACGTGGGAAAAATAGAAACCTGGGCCGCGCGCTTCCAACAGGCTAGCGAATCTGAATCAAGGCATGCTGTTTCGCTTTGTTTTGGTGCAGGCATCCCGTTCGCGGCTGTTCTTTCATGCCGACCATCCCCTTTGTGGTCTTTGTGGTCTTTGGGGCCCTGCGTGGCGGCCTTTACATAGCTTTGATTATGACGGCCCGACCGCCCGATTTGGCGATAATTTGACCAGGATAAGTCCAACAGCTGCCCTACAAAACACATCGCCGCCAAGAACGCACTCGCTGGTAGGGGCGACTGGAGAGGCCGTAATGTCGTTTGTCGTTGGCGATCACCTGGTGATCTCTCGCCTTTACGCTCGGCTTTTGGACCAGCTCCAAACTCTGGCCATGATGCAGACGGGCTCCTGTAATTGATTTCCAACACGGTTGGTGCCGATAATGGTTGGTCTCGCCACACTCCTTGGAAGGAATGTTTCGTTTCATCCCACACCCACAGTCCGCTTTATCAGACGGAATCGTCTTTCTCTGCAGTTTTGGCGCATCTGAAACTTGGCACTGGCAGTGATGGGCCCCTGACACCCTATCTGAGATGCAACCCTCAAAAATTCACAGCCTCCCTCGGCCCGGCCTATCATTCTTGATCTCTCGCATTCACATTCTACAAAGGGCAATGCAGGGGTCAATATCAGGTTTGCGCCAACAGACTAATTTTCAGACACCGTTACTAATCATGTTTTGACATGTCTGAGAGCAATTGTCTTCAAATCACCTCTATCTCCCCACATCTCAAAGCCTCAATCTCCGTTACTTCCAGGGTCTAGGGTGACACGACGGACAGCGCAACTTCCATACCTACCCACTCCCATTGGCCCTATTATTTCCCTTGGCGGCTCCCTCCCATGTGAAGTAAGAAAGCACATGAGTCCTTTTTAGCACTGAGCCTGGATCACCTAAGTAAAGATTCCGCCCATCACTCCTCAACCAAGATCACACCGACATCTGCCCTATTTGCCGTTTAGCTTGCCGACCAAGGACCGGTTTGCCGATACCTCCTCATTAGCCCCATAATACAACACACCTGGCCGGCCAAATCCGTGTTCCCCCACACCCCATAAGCTCATGAAGACCATGCGAAGGAGGCCCCCGCATCGCGAAGTCTGCAATAGAATTGGAGATAAACTCTTCCGTAAATATACTTCACTCTTTAACCCGCCATTGCAAACCGGCGTTTGACTTGATTGCGCATGAATATTCCTCGTCCAATACATGCAAATGCCATTAAACTTCCCGAACTGACCTGATCAAATCAACACCAAAATGGCCAATGTTCAAGATCTGCGTATCGCCATTATGGGCAGCGGAATGGGTGGGCTCGGAACCGCCTTGGCGCTTGCCAAGAAGGGATTCAAGAACATTGACGTTTATGAGACAGCCAGCAACCTGGGATTCGTAGGAGCTGGGATTCAGATGGCACCAAACATGGGACGGATTCTTGACAAACTAGGTTGCTGGTTGGAAATTGAGCGGGAAGCTACACGAGTGACTGGAAGCAGCATACGAGGTAAGGGGTGAATGCTTCATGCCGTATTTTGACTTACTCAGCCAAATAGTGGGTGCGACGAATAACGAGCTTGCGCACGTCGATATGCCCGATATTAAAGCCAAATATGGCTTTTCACACTGCTGTGGGCACAGAGCTTCGCTGGCCGGGCATATGTTTGAGGCCTGCAAGAGGGAGAGTAGCATCAATTTCCACTTTTCAACCTCACTCAAAGAAATCACTAGCTTCTCTCCCAGGCCGACATTTGTTCTCCAACCACGAGATGCCGGGCCTTATACGGTCGAGGCTGATATTCTTCTCGGGTGCGATGGAATCAAAAGCGTGACACGGGAGCAGCTTCTCCAACAAGTGGGAGCTATTGCGGAACAGGCGGATACTGAGCAGGCAGCTTATCGTATCCTCTTGAAGCGCGAGGATATGCAAAATGATCTAGAAATGCTTGCCTTGATTGACAGCGACGAAGTTGTGCGGTGGGTTGGTGAGAAGCGACACATCATCGCCTACGCTATCGACAACAAGTCCATCTATAACCTTTCAACAGCTCAGCCGGACGAGAACTTTGCAGATGCCCCATCAGCTACCTACACCACAAAAGGATCAAAAACGGCAATGCTCAAAGTCTTTGAGACGTTCTGTCCCCTGGTCCAGAGGATGTTGAACCTTGTACCCGAGGGAGAGGTGTGCGAGTGGAAGCTGAGAATGTACAAGCCACTGCCAACATGGACTAACGGGTGCGTTGCGTTGGCTGGAGATGCGTGTCATCCTACCCTTCCTCATCTGAGCCAAGGCGCCGCCATGGCCATCGAAGATGGTTCGGTCATCGCAGAGGTCCTTTCTCTGGCCCCCGACGCTCATCCCGAAACCCTCGCTAAATGCCTGAAGGTGTATGAGCTGTCTCGAAAAGATTGGACTTCGAACCTGGTACAAATGGCTTACATGTCTGGCCGCACGTTACACCTGGGTGAGGGCAAGGCAAAAGAAGAGAGAGATAGAATGTTTGGGGATCACAAGGCAAATGGGGCCGTGCCTGATAAGTGGGCATCACCAGACGTGCAGCAGATGATCTACAGCAACGACTGTATTGAAAAAGTTAGATTCGAGTTTGATGCCCACTTCAAGAGCCTGTAGGGCCTGGTTGCACATCGATTTACGCGGAATAAGGTGGCAAGGGAAATTTTTTGAAATTAATGTACTTGATAAGAATGAACAAAGAAGAGGTCGGCCGTGGTGCCGCGCAATACAAGTAAAGTCGAATATTCCCCAAACTCCCGAAGAACTTGAAAAAAATCCAAAGGTTCGGCGTGTCGCGAAGTTCTGCCCCAATCATGCATGAGGATGCGCATCATTGAGGAGTAGGTCATGCGCAATTATTATTGGTCTTTGGTGGATCGTCGTATGAGAAAGAACGGGATTGGCTTCGAACCATTCCAAGCTCCCGATAATTATAATTTTCGTATCCAGTCCCGCCATCTCGATTCGTTGTCGGCGTTTAGAACAGACAGTCCAGACAGCAGCAGCATGCCGCCGCGGCCAGCAGACCCGTCAAGAGGCCACTTGATTTTGATTCTTGCTGACCGGGAAAGTATCCTCCTTGGGGAGGCATCCCTTGCTGGTATGGGGGTTGACCATAGCCAGGTTGTCCGTACTGTCCTTGCTGAGGAGGATACTGGCCTTGCTGATTGTAGCCCATCGGGGGAGCTTGCTGGTAGTAGCCCTGCTGGCCACCTTGCTGGTACGGATCTTGGTAGCCGCCGTAGGCGGCCTGTGGGGGAGCGGGTGGTTGGCCGTAGGCGGGAGGTTCGTCTTGCTTGTAGGCCATATCGACGGTGGAATTAGGGGTATGCTGTATGTTGGGAGCGCGCGAAACGAGAAATATACGGCGATGGTTGGGAGTAGGAGTGACAGAAATCGGTTGATTCGGCGAAGAGAAAGAGGAGGCGCAAGAATTAAAAGGACAGGCTGCGCGATGGCAAGTAGGGATAAATTGTCTGGTGCCAAATTCAGGCCGCCTCACATGCCCTTCAGAAGCCACAAAGCGCTGCGTCTCTAGTGACGCGGATCGGATTGGTGTGGCATGTGCTGCGCCACCCTTGGCTGCCTCAATTGGGCCACCAGCGGACTCGGCGAGTCTTCTCGGTTTGGGTCCCAAGCGTCGGTAGAACTCTCCCTAACATTCTCAGATCCGACACGGATTTGAAATCAGCGACGGAGACCAACAGCTCGGTTGAAACACCCGCCCTTGTAGGAGCTGTCCACTTTGATTCGCAACACAGAGCAGTTGGCATGCTCGGGCAGGCAGATCCCGTGCTGCGCCACAAACCTGAACCCTCAATTGTCTCTGGTGTGCAGTTAGACCTCCATGATTCGTATACGGATGCCGATATACCCGCCCTGACAGCGACCAACAGCAGCCATGAAAGTTTGAAACGGCATGATCTGAGCCGCCTGATACTCAAGCCTCCGAGCTCCGAGGAACCTTGCGGATGGCATTTGCCATTCGACTGGGACCAAGAGCCAGTACGTAAATTTGTGCGATTGTGCCAGGTGTTCCTCTCCGTTGGAGCCACTGCGTAATATTCATCCCAGTCAAAACAACCACATTCAAAGCCAGAATAGTCCCCTAAAGATCCAAGGGGCCATGTTGAAACGAACCTACTTATTTATGTATTACTTTTATTTATCTTAGTGAGGAATGCTGAGATGTGTGGTCTTGTAGTTGGGGGTACAAGGGCACAACGTGAGAGATGGCAAAAGCTCTTATCTCCACGTGATTTATCCAGTGGCTGAACCCTCAAGCCAGCTTGTGGCTTGACTCTTGCCCCACCAATCGCAACCGCCGCACCACGAAAATGTGATTGAAATTCATCCATCGACGAGAAACCCAACGATCACGCCCGACCGTCCCCCGAGCCGCAAAGACACACCTGCGCCGATCTATAACATCACCCGCACGTAGGAAAACCCCCTCGGGAACGGCCGATCCATCATGGCTGCCGTAGAAGCAAACAAGCCCAAGTGAGTACGGTTTTGACCTGGTATGCGACATCTTTGGCTAACCCCACCATCAAAAAGGCACGACTGGGCCGACGACGACGACATCGAGGAGACGACTTCCACCGATCTCCCTCCCCCCCAGACCATCTCCAATAAGGATGGCACCAAGACTATTATTACCTTCCGATACGACGACGACGGTCGAAAGGTCAAGACGACTCGCCGCGTCCGATACATCACCCACACTGAGACCGTGAACCCTCGAGTCGCCGACCGAAAAACCTGGCCCAAGTTTGGCCAGAGTGCTAAGGACCCCCCAGGACCTGCTCCCGATACCACCTCCGTTGGTGAGAACATTATTTTCCGACCAAGCTTCAACTGGCGCAAGGATGCCAAGGACGAGACCGCCGACCCCAACGCCCAGGCTATGAAGGACAAGCTGAAGGACAAGAAGGTCAAGTGCCGTATTTGCAATGGAGAACATTTCACAGCCAGATGTCCCTACAAGGACACTATGGCGCCCATTGGAGAGACCAGTGCTGGCGACGTTGCTGCCGGCATGGGCGACGAGCCTTCGGCTGCTGGCCCTGCTGGCAAGAAGGGCTCATATGTGCCCCCCGCCCTGCGTGGAGGCCCTGGGGCTGTTGGAGAGCGTATGGGTGGATCGAAGTTTGGGGAGCGGGACGACTTTGCCACACTGCGTGTCACAAACGTGAGTATACTATCCGACATGTTATATCCCTCGATGCTAACGCGAGTCAAAAGGTGTCCGAGATGGCCGAGGAAGGAGAGCTGCGGGATATGTTCGAGCGCTTTGGCCGCGTCACCAGAGTATTCTTGGCCAAGGACCGGGAAACTGGAATGGCCAAGGGCTTCGCCTTTATCAGCTTTGCCGACCGCGGTGATGCCGTCAAGGCCTGCGCCAAGATGGATGGATTCGGTTTCAAGCATCTTATTCTCAGGGTGGAGTTTGCCAAAAAGGCCCAGTAAAGGCCATTTCGTTCTGTCACGGGTTATTTAGGGGCACGGTTAATGCATTGGTTGAGGATTTGCACCTCATGATTCAACGACTGTCTAGATATCGTTTCCTAGGTTAACGAGGGGGTGGTGATGTTGTGAGTGATCTATCAAGTTCAGGTCAAAATGAAAACAAACCCCAAATTCTAAAAGTCGATGAATATCATTTGAATGAAAAGAGTACCTGCGTGTGCGTGTCTTGCTTGTTTCTCATCAGGTTTATACTCCGAATGCTTTGTGAGGGAATAGACTTGCTACCCTAGGGTCTATCTAGTTGACCATTCAAACAACGAGAAACAATCTTGATCAAGAAGACAAGAACAGAGGCCCCTCGGGAATCAAGTCTGCCCGTGCTCTGCCACCTGGCAGGCCACCTGTCTGCTCCCCACCTGGCCTTGTTATTCACACTGTTGGGGGCGCTCGGTACTTGACGGGGCGGACTGCGCGTCGTGATTTGAGCTAATAAATGGCAGCTTTGCAGAAGAACCTTGCTCAGCACAATAGCTACGGGGACACTGGCATGTGAAAGCCCATCAAGCTAGGAGAGCCCAGAGGAGGACTGCCATAGGCTGTGATGGTACGGCACTATGGCGGCAGGGCCACCTCAGTCCTTGCCCTGGCTAGGTTGCTGGAGCTGACCCTTGAGCTTTGGACTGCAAAGAGCAATTGAAAGGGCTTCTGGAAGAGCTCAACAAAATATAAGATTTATGATTAACAAAGATGGAACGGCTCCACAGCGCTCGGGCTTTCGGGGCTTGTGAATCTTGGGAGAAGAGCAGAGATGGCGTGGCTCCGCTCTAAACGAGCTCAAACTATAGCTCACAAGTAGGATGTGAGAACTGTCTATGTTCCTAATCTGGAGGAAAGAGAGAGATAGTTCGTATTTCGATCAAACCTGTAACAGAATCAGCAAGTCCTACGTGTCTTGTGTTCTCGTAGCATGCGTGAGATTTGTCATTTTTTTCTAATGAAGAGGAGGCCTCTGTCCTCGTAGATCCTGCACCAATGTGAGCAAGAGGGGCACGGAGTGATGAATCTGCAATATTCCGCTAACGGTAATTAGCTCGCCTGTACAAGGGCCAAAGTGAGACCCAAGTGGCGGCCGGGATGTGTCGTACAGGGCTGATTGAGCTGGTGGAAGTGAGCAGAAGGTGTGAGCAACGGGAATGAAGCCATCCAAGTTTTTGGAAGCTTCGCGTGAGTGGCTCGTTTGAGAGATGGATGGCGTCTTGAGGGTGCGGATGAGCGTGATTGGAGAATCCCCATGGTTAAAAGCAAAAAGGACGGCCAGAATGCGACAGTACTGTGAGGAGGGCGTGAGCGCGAGGGGAGCGAGAGAGCAGTGCGAGCATGTGATTGTGCCCACAACCCCACAGCTTCAGGCGCTGCGTGGAGTTGGGAGGGCTAATCGAGCCATACAAGAGGGTCCTCGCATCCGACAAGGCCCCACGCTCCCCGGGTGTGGGGCTGGCCTCCGGAATACCTATCGGAATCCGTCCTGGAGTGAGGGCAGACTGACCGGCTGCAGAAGGAGCTGTAAAGGAAGAGAAGTTGCGGGTAGAATCGGCGGCTTTTCAGTGCGGAGAACAAGAAGAAGAAGGAGAAGATGACAGAAGTCGAACGCCGAGGGGGCAACGCCGTGTGACCGCTCTTGGAGGCGAAACCACTTGATTTGTGACGTGATCAATGGGCAATGGGCACGCGACTGGGTGGAGAGGCCCCGATGGAATGCGCGTAGCCAGTGCGTTTGGGAACAATTAATGGGTGTTTCTAGTGGGCTCGGCGACCTGCTCCAGCCGCTGTTGCCCCACGGTTTCGCGCAGGGCCGGTACTTGCCCAAGGCCCAGCGGGGGATTTAGTGGACTCTGGCGGACGCCAGGGAATGTGAGCTGCCTGCATTCGGTGACAGTTCAGGCGTTGGTCCGTGCCGGAACAGGTGGGTGTGACTTGAGTTTACACCAGGCACATGGCTCATGCAATGCTTCGCCTCCTCGCGGCCGTGGGTTGCATTTGTCCGTCTGGCTGTTTAAACACTGCATCATCTCCAACCGCCCACCCATCCATCTTTGTCCATCGCCATCCAATCCCCGCTTCAACAGCGTGGTCCGGAAAGCACAATTGCGACAGAAGGCAACGGGAGCGTCATACTCGTCTCACACGTCGCAGCACGTTTAACCGTACAGCAGCGACCACACAAAGACCACCCATCTCAATCCGAAAGACGGCGCACGGCGTTAAGAGAAAAAAGTCACAGCTAGGATTATTCCCACCCCTGGCCCCTTCTAGACTTGCACGTTGGCAGGAAGCTACGCTCTCGTGTATCCCTGGCTGCAGGCCTGCGGAGCCCTGACGTCGGCAGAGCGCGCACAAAGCCTCCTCAACAATTGCCTACTGAACTTGCCCGCTTCTTCCGTCCAGCTCTGTGATATTCTGCCCTACCTTTTTTCAACAACTGGTAGTTCAATATCCTTGCCAAGACAGCTGAATTTGTTCTTTTCAACCTTTCCAACATCAATTCATTGCCTTTCTGGCACCGTCTTGTCTGCTGAGTTTCACCTACGTCAATTCGCCATGAGCTCCTCCGCCGATCTGCAGCCTAGCGGCCCTGGCCTTCGGCTGCGGCAATCCGGGGTCGATTCGTCCAACGGCCAGGACAGCGCCGGCGTAGAACACGACCACGACGGAGAGGCGCCCAATATTGATGTACTGGAAGCCAAATATCAGAAGACGTACGGACGTACTCCTGATGGCACAGGTTGGTTTTACACAATGACGACCCACGCCACGAATTTGATGCTGATTTCGCTTGTCAATTGTAGTCTTCGTTGTACCCACCACCCATGACATGGTCTCGCAGCTTCTCGATCCACGACAGCCAAAGAATCTTTCCGACGCCTTGGTACTTGCCATTTTAGCTCTGCATATACTGGCTGCCTATGCGCTTCCAACCGCTTGGAAGCGTCCCGTCTTCGCCATTGTGTTTCTGTTCTGGCGCGCCGCTTACAACATTGGCATTGGCATCTTGCTCAATATTCAATCGAATCATCGCCGCCTCATTACCTGGGCCAAACGATGGCAGCTCTTCGAGAATCCAGCTACGGGAAACAACCCTCGCCCTTGGCTGTACAGCTTTCTCAAGGGAGAGCTAGAGGCCAAGATTCCTGAGGACTACGAATTCGAAAAGGCCCCCATCGAGTACAACACGTGGTTGGTTTTTCGAAGAGTTGTTGACCTGATTTTGATGTGTGATTTTGTATCCTATTGCCTCTTTGCCATTGTATGTGGTCACACGCCCGAGGGGGAAAGCATTCTGCTCGGCATTTCTCGTTGGGTCGTTGGCTTCATCCTCATCGGCTTTAATCTCTGGGTGAAACTTGATGCTCACCGGGTAGTCAAAGATTTCGCCTGGTACTGGGGAGACTTTTTCTATCTGATTGACCAGGACTTGACCTTTGACGGCGTCTTCGAGATGGCACCTCACCCGATGTATTCAATTGGCTACGCTGGCTACTACGGCATCTCCATGATGGCCGCTAGCTACGAGGTCTTGTTTATCTCCGTCATCGCGCACTTGGCCCAATTTGCTTTCCTTGTGGTCGTTGAGAATCCTCACATTGAGAAGACCTATAATCCTCCTTCTCCTCGAAAGCGGACCACGTCTGAAGGACAGAGCGACCGGGCTGCTGTCAATATCGAAGGAAATTATGACCAGGACACGCTCGCGCCATCTCTCAAAGACTCACCAGTTCCGGTCCATAATCTTGTTGGTCTTGGAAATATCGATCTTTTCCGAGTTCCAGACTTTACCGTCATTGCATTACCCCTGTACGTAGCCACCCTCACACTGGCTACTCCATCGACACCTTTCTGGCAGGCTCTGTTTGCAATCCATGCTCTGGCTTGGCGCGTATGGTATCACGCTGGTCTTGGCTATATCCTGGACCAGCAGTCAAAAACAAAGATGTGGACCCGCCATTTCCTCAAATATGGAGAGAGTGCCGGTGAGGCCTGGCGCCAGTGGAAAGGCTTGTACCACATCTCTATCGTCATGTCAACCACCTCATTAGTTGCTGCGTGCTGGAAGATGTACTCCCCCCCAGCTGATTGGGCTTATGGTCTGGTCCTGCTCAAGCACGTGGTTGGTGCGGGTTTGGTGGCCTTGCAACTGTGGACCGCATTCAGCATCTACGACTCTCTTGGTGAATTCGGATGGTTCTGTGGCGATTACTTCTTCGATCACCAAGCCAAGTTGACCTATAAATCTATTTATCGATTTCTCAATAACCCTGAGAGAATTTTTGGAACTGCAGGCGTGTGGGGTGCTGCACTGATCACATGGAGCCGAACTATTTTCCTGATGGCTCTTGTTTCACAGATACTGACTGTCGGCTTCCTTTCATATGTTGAGCGACCTCATATGGAAAAGATCTATGGCCGGGGTCTTCGCAGTGAGGCAGGACTCACCAAGTTTATCAAGAAGTCGCTGCCCCCGCCTGTCAAAGGATGGCAGGAGAGCATGGACAAGGTTATCGATGAGACGGCGCACTTTGTGGAAGACTTCATCGAATCGGCGCGCCCCAAGTTTGCAGCGGGAGTAAAGACCATTGTCCGGGATACGTCTACGCTATTCAACATGGCACCGGCGCGGCTTACAATTACCCGAATTTCTCCAAATTTGGAGGGACGAGACCCCAAGCTTTACTCTCTCGCTGTTCAGGGCACGCCATTAGCTCACTCTGGAGAGGAGTGGGCTACTGGAAAAGAGAGTTTGACTGGGAGATTCCCCAAACCCGTCAAGACTATGACATATGAATATGGTGCCCCGCTCCGGGTGAAGTGGAAGGCTCCGGCAAACCACAGCAAGAAAGACTGGATTGGTTTATACATGGTGACCGATAACCGTTCACGAGAGACGACTGAGGTTCCCACGCTTGGCCGATGGGCACCGACAAATACCGGACAATATGATGTACTGACGGCCGATGTCAGTATCTCAGTCCCGGAGCACCCCACAGAGAGCTCCGAATCATCAGGCGTCGACATGGTTGAAGGAGAGGTGGTGTTCGAGGGAGACAAGCTTTGGTGGACGCAGGGCGTTTTCGAATTCCGATATCACCATGACGGAAACCACACTGTCATGACAATTTCCGAGCCCTTCGCCATCCAGATCCCCAAGTTTGACGAGGAGGGCGATGTGGATGTTGATTCGCAGGGCATGTATGAGCAGGCCGTTGAAGCAGCTCTTCTCCCAATTGTTCAAAACTGCCTGGACCGTGATCCCGATATCGCCCCTAACATGGCAGAGGAACCATTTGGTGGCCACGTGGAGCGTGATTCCAAGTACGCGAAGAGGATTGTATATGCTATCCGGGAGATGTTTGGCATCGAGTTCGCGCCGGCAGTCGTAGCGGCCGACGGCAACGTTAAGAAATTAGCTTGGCGAGTTTGTAACGCAAAGGAGGTTTTGGTGCGGCTCCGCAACTTTCGCTTTCTCATGACCTCAGCTAACATACTCTCCAGGCTCCGTACAGTATGTCTAAATCGAGGGGAACCACCACCCCGGCGCTACAGGACTTCCCTTCGGAGAAAGCCTGATGTGGCAGATATGTCGTTCTCGCAGAGCGAGAACCGCACGTGCTGTCATTGCTTACAGAGAGTTTTGTTATTGTGGTGTGATTGGGTGGGTGGAGATTTTTGGATAGAAAGAATAGCAAGAGGCGTTGTGATACCCTTTAAAGTAAATTTACGGTTTCCAGCCATGGACCAACTTTGATATTCTTCTCAGGAGTGACTGCCCTTTTTCACGTAGACTAGTATGGAGTGGCCGATTGGAGTGTAGATTGATCCTCTGGCATCTTCAACTCAGCGAAATTGATAGTTGAAAGGGTCAATGGATGCGAAGCGCCGGGTCTAGATTTTGTGTGGATGGCAACTTCTGGTCTGTTTATCAATAAATCTTCGACGGCGAGCCGGACTTTTAGTCGGAGCATAAAGCGGGCGTCTGTGCAGCCACAGTGGCCTTATGACACCATGCTTGAGAGGCAATAGCATGGCGAGGAGGGCAAGAGTGGTCGTTCAATTGCAATTTTGACAAATGACGAGCCATGACTGCTTTGTATGAATGGCGCATCTACGCCATCCAGACCTTCTAGTGCTGGAGCGGCGGGCACACGTTGATTTGCGCGTGCTGGCTGAGGCGAAGCCAAGAACAAGACTTTGTTGCACAGTTATTGAACCCCGCACTTATGGGGCTTGAATGCGCGTTTGGCGGCGGATGCGCCCCCTGAAAATAGCTTTGTTTAGCCCTGCTGTCAACGGCGCAGCCGAGGACGACACCAGCGGGTTTAGTGGCCGGGTCCTCCTGAAATCCATATAGATAGATGCTGGCTCCTTCTGCTTCTGCTCTGCTCTGCTCTGCTCTGTTTTGCTCTGCCCTGGCGTGAGGTTTTGCTTCGTCAAGCCGTCTTTCATTTCTATCATCTCGATTAGGATTGCGCTTCTTCACCCATCCACGTTTCTGGACTCGCTGGCTTTGTTCAATTTGTTTGGCTTGACGACTACCGTCTTTCTTTTCGTTGCTTATTTTAGCTCACTACCTTGCGACACCCTCGCCTGTTTGGTTTGGATAATGCCCCTGTCTGAACAGCGCCTCTGCGACCCGCTAGCCGCATAAGCGTTGCACTGCAACCTCGAAGCCTCTTTTTATCTCTTGTCATTCGGCATCAACGCGACAATGGGGTCGGTTCTCCCAAATCCCGCCGTTCTTGGCCGTCTGCCGCGCAATCGCAAGAAAAAAGATTTGCGATTGGTACTGGTGTTTCTGTTGCTCTTGCTCTTGATACCGCTGTTCAGCATTCTACCCCACCTGGTGAACGCCTACCAAGCCTCCGCCGACGTTCTGTTCGAGCAGGCGGAGTATGCGACACCCCCCGATTCCGTCGACGCCGACTTGTCGCCCGTCTATCTCTATGTCTCCTCGTACAGCGGATCTGTCACTACACTCAAGTTTAGCGCTGGTAAAAAACTCGAGCCGGTTGCCCTGACCGAGGGTTGCGCAGCAAGTCCCTCGTGGCTCGCACTTGACGCTGCTAATTCAGTATTGTATTGCACCGACGAAGGGCTTTCATCCACCACCGGCGACGGCTCCATCTCCTCTTTTAGGACCATTGAGGATGGAAGCTTGCTCCGATTAGACCAAGCGCGCACCATTTCTGGCCCTGTCAGTCTGGCCCTGTATGGAAAGAAGAATGGCGGAATGGCTGTCGCGCATTAGTATGTTCTAGGCCCCTCTAGGCGTATCGTCGCCAGCCCTACTACATCTGTTGCTAATATTGTTGGTTTTTTTTAAAAAAAATTTAGCGGTGGCTCTGCTATCACCATTTGGGACGTAGCGAGTCCCGATGCTATTGTATCACTCGAAACCCGACTATTCAAAATGAAGCAGCCAGGGCCTGTTCCGGATCGTCAAACAGCCCCCCATCCCCACGCTGCAGTCGTGGATCCCAAGGGTCAATTCGTTGTCGTGCCCGATCTTGGTGCGGATCTTGTCCGCGTATACGCAATCACGGACGAGGATTTGACTCTTCAGGAACGCAAGCCTCTTATCGTAGCGCCAGGAAGTGGGCCTCGGCATGTCGCATTCGCCGACAAGGGCGACCAGACTTTCATGTATTTGGTTACAGAGCTGGGCAACACTATCGTTGGATACGAGGTGATTTATGATGACGACAATCTTTCGTTTGAACATATTTGGACAAGTGGAATCCACGGCAAGAAGAAGAACGTGCCTGAGGGCGCTGCCGCCTCCGAAGTCATCATCTCTGTAAGAATGACTTCAATACTTCCAAGCCTGAAAGATATTTCTAACTTCTCTTAATAGCCTGACTCGAACTTCCTCATTGTATCATCTCGAAATGAGAGCCGCTTAGAAATCCCCCATTTCGACTCCGGCAACAGCACTAACATTCCTTCCGATCCCCTGATGAACTTCTATATCGAACCCGGCACGGGCCACCTGCACCTTATCCAAGAAGTGCCAGCCGGGGGAAGATTCCCGCGGCAGTTTTCTATGAATAAGGCTGGAAATCTGGTGGCTGTCGCGCTGCAAAGTGATGGTAGAGTCGTGCTGATTGAGCGAAACGTCACGACAGGTGAGCTCGGAAATTTCAAAGCGTATGCTGAAATTGAAGGCGAACCCACAACAATAATCTTTAATGAATAAAATGTTTGGATAGCGATGAATTTGGTGGATTAAAGGAGTATCGGATTGGAATGCACTTTGTACAATGGGTTGATATTGCATAGACACCGTGAAATACCACATCCAAGTCAAGACGTCTGGTCCCCTCATTGATTTCTTGTGATTGTTGGAAGGGATGGCTAAATGTGAAAGAATCATCATCTTAAATGCTGCCTAAAGCTGCTGTCATCTGTCGCGCGACTTAAATATAATTTAGTGCACCGGGAAGGTCTTCAAACCCAAGATACTGCGACGGAGCCTGCACAGAATATTGATGACGTCAATTGCCGTGAAGAGTCGGAATTTGCCTATTATTTCTTATTTTGGGCATAAAGAGTTTCAGATATTGGGTTAATGCAGCCACATAACAAAGCGTTCTAGAGCACTGCTCAGAAGTTCCAAACCTGGGGGTGTAGATAAGCGCGGAGCTAGAATCCGGGTTGCATGAGCTTTTTTCGCAGAACTAACTTATATACGCTACCTTTATATTACTATACCTCACTTGTTGGCGATATGACTTCCATCTATTGGTTGCAGTAGCGATTGGTAGAATGAATTTTGGATTTCACTCGCAAACAGAACCTCCGGGCAGTATCAATGACTGGCACTGTCTTCATAATCGGGCCAGATTCAATGCTGACGGTTCCCCCCCACGATTACCAGCAGATTGGGGTCCTTCCTTTCTGACAGAAGTGTGGTCGGGCCGATCCATAGTCGAAGCAATATAGCCTCCATATTCTAATGGGCCAAATACACGGCTAATTTATTTAGCAGGTTTTGCGAGGCGAGAGTGAGAAATGTGCTGCCGGTGACTGAGCATCGTCAAAGACAGCATGAATAATCATGCTAGCTCGGTCTGGTCGGTACCAGACTGTCTGGGGAAGGCTAATGAGCCGGGGAATGGTGTGCCACACTCATGATCCCCCCACAGGCCTCCATGCCCATCTCGGTTACATGGATTTTCATGGACACTCTCGTGGGAAGCGAGCAGATTGGCTGAATGGTCAGACGTGGCTTGGGATGGCAGCTTGGGCGTGGTGGAGGATTCGCCCTATTCGGGCCGTTGGCGCGCCGCTTCCATAGATGAACATGTACATAACAATGAAGACCTTTGTACTATTTTCTGGTAACTTGTCAGAAACAGCCAAGTCCTTATTCTGCTGGTGTTGACTCGTTGGGCATTCCGCCAAGCTCACCACCACGCACGCATCCGTCCGCAAGGCCAAATGGAGGTCGTTCCGACACAGCTCGGCGGATTTCTAACGAGAGCAACCATCTCCGGTGCGATTAAAGTGTCGACAGGGACCACAAACAATGCTTCCGAGTTCCGCAGCCGGGGATGGGTATGTCCCATGACTTGCGAGGGTCAGGACTCGGACGAGAGCCGCGCCACCGTTGATCCGCGGTCCGCATGTGGTCCCTTACCTAAAGAAGGGTCTTTTGTAACATGGCAGCCATGTGTTATGGTAGGTCTCGTGTCGAGGTGAGCGGGGACGAGAGGGTTTGGGAGAGGCTTACTTTGTCCGAGTTGAGTAACGACGTGACCAAACAGCATCTGGCTCTAAGCGCCGCTGGGACAAGGTAGAGCAAGCATCAATTAATCAAATGAAAACACGGGATATGACAAAGCCGGTAGTTTGCTTTTTCTTGGCTCGAGTGGCAGGTTTCGGTAGTTAGATGGGGTACATAATTATTAATATATTAATCCACCACATACAGCAGCTATAACCCAAGTCGCAGCTACCGGGTTGAGCTTCAAGTGATGCAAACCTCCTTCCTGGGAAGGTAGGTACTTTGTGTACATGGCAGCTGGCGGCTAAATTGAAAGCGGAGGGCAAGGGTCTTTAAACCAGGAAAGCACGCAGCTCCATAACTCTACCAACCAAGGCACAGGAGGCACCAGGCACCTGAACAACATCTGTCCATCATGCAGCTCTTCTTGTAGTGGTTTCCTAACAAGAATCATCGACTTTGTGGAGAAAAGCTAAATTACAAAAATACAACAAACCCACAGCCGCGACGGGGATTGAGAAGGGATCGTGCAGACAGAAACAGGAGAATAAAAACTCCACGAATAGCTTTCCTCAAAGGGCGAGGGGTCCGCCAATCCATTCATCGCTCCACCCTCCTCCACCGTCTCTGCCGTTGCTTCGCTGCCTTGCTCGGCCGAAAGGTTGGGGAGAGCAAGCACCTCGCTCAGGCGACACGGTGAGCTAGCGCTCCTCTTGGGACCGTGGCGGGTGGACCGTTGCCACTGCAAGCATCGAGCTGACCCCCCAGGTCCCCGGGAGCAAGCAGGAGAGCAGAACGGGCCAGGCTGGGCGGATTGGGATAATACGAGTACAGCCCAGGTGCTCTGCATTTTCTTTTCCCCGCGATTTCGTCAAGCACGGACGGAGGCTAAACTCGGCGGACAATAGTGGACTTGACAGGCCACAGCAGCCCACTAACAAGGCGCATCGGCTCTCGGATGTCATACCATGCCCGCTGCATCTTGGCACTAGCAGCTCGTTTGGTGTAGTTCTAACCTGGGTGGCCAGCCGCAGCTAGTTCCCAGCAGGCTGCTGAAGCCCACTGCAAGTCCGGTTTGATTCCCCACCTCCAAGGTCCACCCACCAGCCCAGGGCCTGGGGTTCCCCCAGACGTTGACTGAGCAAGCGTTCAAGACCCTTGCCCCCAATACATAATTACGACTCCTCCATGCTACACCTAAAGAGGGGATCCTTTTCCCAATCTCTAGCCTTTGGCTCCGGCAAATCGTGCCCTTTTCAAATAAACCTGCGTCTCCCCGGCTATCACAGCTTTCCCTGCTGGGCTCGCTGTTAGATCCCGTCTGCTGGGTCCGACCTTGTCGCCCACCATCGTCCTTCTCCCACGCTTGACGACCCTTCACGCCTTCACCGTCAGACCAAACTCTCGTCATCCTAATTTGCCTCCCCGCTGCTCCGTATACGACATGTTGCCTCGCCAAATTTAGCGGATTGTGACCGTTTGCCACTTCATATCTTGCAATCCTAAAACATTGGCAGTTGATTGTTATCATTATTGTTGCATTCGCTTGAACAGACGACCAATTTCTCGCCGCCAACTATATTGGACTTCCACTTCAGTCTCACGCCATGTCCCCATCCTCGACAGGCGAATCCCCTCAATCAGCCTCGGGCAGTTCTTCCAGGCAGTTTCCGCTTCCCACCCGTGACATTTTTACCCTCGATATTTCTTCAACTTCTCTGGCGGCTATGACGAATGACGCCGGTACCAGCATTACCTCACCCATCAATCTCAAAAACAGCCGTGCCCACAGCTTCAGCCGAGCAAGCATACTTGGTGCATCTTCCAAAGTCAGACAGCCCTCTCTATCTTTAGATAATAGGCCTGACAACATGACGAATGGAAGTGAAAAGGTCCAGAGCGATGAAGGTTCCAACCCACTCAAGAGGAGGAATACCGATGCTGGCGTTGACTATCCTCGCCGCAGAGCCACAATTGCGGTAAGCTACATCAAACCCATTTGACTTCCATCCCAAAAACCACTCTAATCGTTCCCCACAGTGTGAGGTTTGTCGTTCGAGAAAGTCTCGGTGTGATGGAACAAAACCCAAGTGTAAACTGTGCTCGGAGTTGGGCGCTGAATGCGTATATCGGGAGCCAGGAATCAAGCTGGATGCTGGAGACAAGCTGATTCTTGAACGACTCAACCGCATCGAAAGTTTGCTTCAGATGAGCATGGTTAACACGCAGGCGAACGGCCTCAATCTAACACAGGACTCCCCGTCGATGAGCAACGGCACCGGGCTCAGTGGCGATCATGTATTGATGCCCGGCAGCTCGACCAATTTCGTTTCCATTCCGAGCGGCGGCCTTGGAACCTGGTTTGCTCAAGCTTCCGGGACCAACATTTCCACTATGCCCAAGATTCACACAAATGCTGCCATGCACCTGCTCCAGTGGCCACTCATCAGGGATCTTGTCTCGCGCCCATACGATCCCCAAATTCTCTTGCAACTCGAAATGGCTCGCGAGCCTCTCCATTCGCTTACGAAAACCCCTTGTGTCGATTTATCCAATACCCAAGCTTACATCGAAGCATACTTTGAAAGAGTAAATGTCTGGTATGCTTGTGTTAACCCTTACACGTGGAAAAGTCAGTACCGAACTGCGCTCTCCAACGGATTTAGAGAAGGGCCTGAAAGCTGCATTGTGTTGCTCGTCCTAGCCCTTGGCCAGGCTAGCCTCCACGGCAGTATTTCCAGAATTGTTCCTCACGAGGACCCCCCAGGTCTTCAGTACTTTACAGCCGCTTGGTCTCTCCTCCCAGGGATGATGACTGCAAACACTGTCGTGGCCGCCCAATGCCACCTCCTTGCTGCCGCATACCATTTTTATCTTGTCAGGCCAATGGAGGCATGGACTCTTCTTTGCACTACCAGCACGAAACTCCAGCTGCTCCTCATGGCGCCCAGCAGAATCCCGAGTCAACAGAGAGAGCTTGTCGAGCGTATCTACTGGAACGCGCTTCTCTTTGAAAGCGATCTCCTCGCAGAACTGGACCTTCCTCACTCAGGGGTCGTTCAATTCGAGGAAAACGTAGGTCTTCCAGGAGGTTTTGAAGGTGAAGAGGCGGATCAAGTTGGACGCGATGAACTCTGGTATTTTCTTGCCGAGATTGCATTGCGTCGACTCTTGAATAGAGTCAGCCAACTTATTTATTCCAAAGACTCCATAGCGTCCACAACAAGCCTGGAACCAGTTGTTGCTGAGCTGGATTTTCAACTAACGCAGTGGTATGAAAGTTTACCTTTGCCCCTTCAGTTTCCCTTTACGCGGGGAGTTCTTCAAGACCCCATTCAAACGGTTCTTCGACTGCGCTTTTTTGCATGTCGTACTATTATTTACCGACCATATATTCTGGCTGTATTGGATAATGAGCAGGCAGTTTTGGATCCCGCCGTGCGGGATTGCTGCCAGAAGTGCCTTGAGGCATGTATTCGACAACTGGAGCACATTGGTGAACAGTGAGTATCACCAGCTCAGATGCATACCTAGAAGCGCTCAGCTGACCTTTGTCTAGCCATGCGGGTCATATGCCGTATATTTGGCAGGGGGCTCTCTCAGTGGTGTCACAGACTCTTCTCATCATGGGGGCTACCATGTCACCCTCTCTCTTGGGAATATTGCTTACGCTGGTCCCTACCCGCGAAGAACTCGACCAAATCATCAACGAAGTGGTCGTGGAGATTGAAAGATACGCTGCATTAGCTCCAAGCTTAACTCTTGCCGCTGAAATTATCAGAGAAGCAGAAGTACGAAGACGAACTTTCCTTGGGACTTGATTCACGATAGTCTACTGGTAAATAATTATGCAAGCTCATGCAGTCGCATCATCAATCGGAACCCAGCAGGTGAAAGAAAGAAGAAAAAGAAACCTCGCAAACACAAGTACAGGACCAAATGAAACAGCGTCTAAAGGAACCAACTGAACTATCACGGCTTCCTACGGATCAGTCTCGGGTGTCCGGAACACCTTGCCGAACAGCCTGTGGCTCGAAAAGTCTGCTGTTCTTTCTCACATCTCGAAAACCTTAGACAACCGGCCAAAATTTTGGTTCACGGGTTTTCATTCCATGATGCAACGCTGTGCAGCCATAGCATGGTTACTATGGTCAATATTCACTTTTGGATAAATGCGCGTGGGGTGTGAAAGCTGAGACGTTGTACAATCAAACAGGTCAAATCTGGACAAAGATCGCCAGGGGTGATTCCCGCAAGGTACTGTGCAAGAATCTAAGTCTGACACCATCACTATGGCCAAGCATCTGGGACGAGCATTGTTGATTGGCTGGATAATGTGGCATACGGCTGTTAGGCCCGATGAGCCGGTGCACGAACATCACGACAGCACCATGATCCAACCGTGGACTGGATCCAACCTCAAATTGTATTTGTGATGTGCTCTTAATGGATACGATGTGGCTCGTCCAAAAACCAGCTATTTCAAATGAATGGAAGTGGGCATTAAATTACGATCGAAAATAGCAAACATCCTTTGGGGTCAAGTCCGAAGGCGAAATGCTGCCTGCAGGGCAGGGAGCCCAGCTTTGGGCATCACGGTTTTAAATAAAAGACCGACTTTTTATCTTATCATATTTATTTTTACTTTGGTTTTATATTTTTAGGATCCAAAAGCGCCCTCATACTTTGATAACGTTACCATGAAATTAAACGAGTATCACAATGCACTACACGGTGTGGCAGTAAACCAATGATTAAGTCACCAAATATGTAGCCATTTTTATTCCTTTCATGCTTTTTTTAATTGTGCATACGGGATGATAAAGTTATTATAAATACCTGTGTGTGGATTCTAAAAACTTGGCTATGCGCAATGTTGTAATATGGGCTCATGGCGTGCAGCGATGTGCGTGGCGAGGACGTCATTTTGACCCATTTTAAAGGGAGATCAGCAAGATGACGGAACAAACTTGAGACTTGGGAAATGACATGCCATCCGATGCGCTGCAATTCTCTGTGTCACTTGGCCAAACGCCAAATCATCACATTGGCGTGGCTAGTTTGCATAGGAAACCCCAACTCCAAGCTAACCCTGGTATACCGAGGAGCGCCAATAATAAAGAGACTCCCATGTGCTATTACGCTTCACGTAGAATGTATGATGCAGGTGAATGCAACAACATGACGTTTATCGAATAAATCCACACTGGGGTTCAGCTTTCCGATTTTCGCAACTATTCCAGCGGCTGATTTGTTGTTTGCCTCCCAACTCACTATCTGGCGAGATGATCGTCCTCAGACCCTGCTGCCGGCTCCAATTCTCCAGGCCAAGGTCTGGCCTCCGATCTGGCCCTAATTGGTCCCTGGCCAGATCTTGGTCAAAAATAGTACTGACAAAAATCCAATTGACGGAGGCTGACAAGATGAGAATGCAATTCCTCACAAGACGCATGATATCACAATAATAGTGGCAATCAGCGGCTGAGCTTAGATATCCAATTTCCCTCAATAGATAGTATTCTTGCTCAAGCCCATCTCGCTTCATTTTTTTTAGCTTTACATTCAGAGTCGGCGGCTCAATGGCACAGCAATTTATTTAGTCGTAATAAAGCGCAGGGCGTTTATAGCATATAAACTTCTCATCGAAATATCAAAAGTTCCGTGTACCAGATTTCTCATCCCTGGTGTCTGAAAAACCGAGCTCGTGCCTTTGCGGGCATAGATTTTGACCACGGACGAGGATAGACAAGGTATCTGTTTCTTTTCTCATAAAAAATGAGAAGGGCTTATTCTGGTTCCTCTTTCGTATCTTCTATTCCCCTCTCATTATTAACACAATTAAAATTAGGGCTCAGAACCAAAATGCTAAAAACAGCAATGTGGAGGATCTTGACAGTGCAATTGTGTGGCAAGATGGTTCCATACTGAATTGGGAATAGATGGGTCCACGGAAATGAAGACGCAATGCAGGAATTTGTGAACATAGTTCGGATGAAATTCACACTTCATAGCAACGGGGCCTTTCATTATTCCAAGAGAATTTTCGATTTACCATTGCGAGACGACCCCTTCACTCCATCTCACGCAAACCACAGCACGGCACCTTTGGTTATCGGATGCGATCATCTATCTGGTTGGGCCGGACCGGGCCGAGCAAATGACAAGGATAGACCCGGCGCCGAGACCGGAATTCCCCACCCTCAGGTGGTGGGCTCTACGGAGGCCGTTTTATTTATTGACTCATTTTACAGGTGACAGCAATGGCTCCTGTGTGGGAAGAGAAAAATAAAATTAATGAACAGACGAGTGTTTTAATGATGAAGAAGAAGAAGGAGGAAACAAAAGGTGCACCAAGGGTTCGGACCCATCGCACGAGCGGGGGTTCTCACACATGGGCTGTCATCCGTCCCCGACGAACGATACCCAACAATGACGAGGGTTGCATGCTCAAGCGGCAGCCGGGAGAACCATGGCACTCGGACAGAGCGGCCAGATATGCGCAATTGGATCACCGGGAAGCTAATTTCAGAGAGAAAACAAGGCAGTGGTGAAATCGTTGGCTGGAATGGAAGTAGGGCTGCGTGTGCACAGAATACCGTGCGGCGTCGCTCGAATGGCGGTTGCTCCGCGGGCCCCTGGTCGCACGGTTACAGGCACAACGCAACGGGGTAACTTAGTTTAGTTAACATGCAAGACTTGGTTGCACAAGGGTGTGCGATGGCAAGCAACTAGGGCGGCAAGCTGCTTTAACTAATTGCAGCCGAGGGGACTCATGAGCCTGGCTCATGGCATGCTCATGCGCCTGCGCAGACGCCAGCCCCATCTGGCGTTCAGCTGACTCACTTCTGCAAGGGAGGTTGGTTGGAGAGCATCGCATTGCATCCCATCTCATCCCACTTGCGTCGTCGCGCGCAGTAGTACGTCTCGGCCGCTGCCCCTCCAATCCCCTCCAATCCCCTCCCCCTCAGCGCCTCCACCCTCCACCACCCTCCACCCATTTCGCCTCCCTCCCTCACCCCGTCCACTAAGACGACGTCGTGGCCATCCATGGGCCATCCACGACTGAGTCCATCATCGGATCGGACGTCGAGCTCACCACTCATCTGCCCAGGCGACCCCCCAAAACTGGCGAATCCCCTCGCCCACGTGACGCCCACACCGACAAAGCTCCTCCTCATCGCTGGCCCTCGCTGGCCCTCGCTGGCTCTCACAGGCCACTGGCCACTGGCCACCACAGGCCCGCAGCGCACAGGAGCACGTAGCAGAAGCAAAGACCCAAACGGGGGGGAAAGGGGAAACGGGGGACCTGCCAGCCAGACAAAGCACCACATCAGCGCCGAGACGCATCGCTCCAGGTCCGGTTCCCATCGCATCTGCGCGCGCTGCTCCGAGACTCGTCGTATGACGGGCCATCGACTCTTCTGACACTGTTGCAAGACATCTAACCCCCAGTCCGCGCAGTCCACGCGGGGGAGGGGCACATTGATTCGCCTGTGCCCAATGCCGATGGGGTGACCTGGGTCCTGGGTATAACTAAACCGCGCCCAAACTTGCTTTGCTTCTTCCCGCGCTACCCAGCCCACACACTGCGGCAGACCACTTTCACGCTCCCTCAAGTCCTCTTCAATCCTCCCTTCTCCTCCCTCTATCCTTTCCTCTCCTCCTCTGGCATATCTCATTCGTTGCGTCTTGCATATTGCATCTGCATACTGCGTCTTTTTTTTCCTTTTCTTTTTTTTTGGGTTGCTTCGCTTTTTTGTTTCCTTGTCCCTTGCGTTTCAAAGCGTCCTCGCCCTCCCCTAACCGCTCTCCCCTTCCTTCCGACAGACGACCTACTTAAACCCCTCCCACCCAACCTCCGCCCTCGAATCCCGCCGTCCCTCCTGGCGGCCCAATTTCCAGGGCGTCCGCTTCTCGTTCTCGCCCGACGTAACGCTGCGGCTGCCATGCATGATCTTCCCTCCGACTCCAATCAGCTCGGGGGGCTCCAATCGCGCGCGCTGCGTGGACTTTGCTGAGTGGTCGCCCATCTGTCACCACAGTTGCAGTCGCCTGCCCGTTTATTATTGAGAGGCATCATTGACTAGTCCCGCCCCGAACTCTCTGCCCGTGGACTTGTCGAGGCCCAACACTAGTTCTTGGGGCTGCCCCAAAACGAGGCTGGAAATGCATCGAGACGAGTACGACGGAGCCGCCCGTTACGCCCGGCGCAGACCCCTTCGCTCAGACGAGCGCGAATGGTACCCCCCGGATGACGTCGGCCCCTATTCGTTCCCCCATCGCCCACGCATCCATGAGGTACAAAGGCCCGACGACCGGACCCCGAGGGGCTATGGAAGGACTCCGAGGAGTGCCAGGAGCCTGGACGCTTTCCACAACATGCCACAGCAGCCGCCTGCGTACCTGACTCGGGCCCCAACGGACGTGCAGAGGAGGCCCAGGAAATACCCCGTCTACGAGGACGACGACGAGCCTGACGATGTCTGGCACCACCCGAGGATAAGGGCCTCAGCCTCCGAGTTCGAGCCCCCGCAGCCCCGTCGACCCCGCCAGCGACTGAGGGCGGCACCTGTGCTCGTGCCAGAGCCGGAGCCGGAGCCGCCGTCGTCCGATTCCCTACCTTCCGATAGCGAAACTGAATCTGAATCTGAGAGTGAGAGTGAGAGTGAGAGTGACGATGAAGAGCATATAGAAGTCGTGGAGGAGCACTCGGATGACGATGATGATGAAGACGATGAAGATGACGATGAGGACGAAATTGAATCCCATCACCCCCGCCGTCACCTTCAGTCACGACAACACCGACACACCAGTCGTGATGTCTACATGAATTCCTCCCAAGATCAGAAGCGGCGGCAGAGGAATAGAATAAGCCGGCCTCCCTCACTCTCCGACGTGGAGATTGAGGTCGAGGAGTATGAACCCACGATACCCGATGTTGCGTCACCAAGGCAGATTCTGGCGAGACGCCAAAATAGCGAATCGCCAAAGTATGATCACCATCCAAGGGTAGCAAGTGTGATCGAGACGTCTCGCCCGCCTGTAGCAACCAGGAGGCTAGTCTCTGGGGAGTTGTCTCTCCCACCGCCGGCCCCTCGGTCTGACCATAGGATCAGAACCATAAAGATATACGATTCGCGAGATGCTCACCATCGCGAGGGTCGCCCTCGTCGATCGCCGAGTGCCCACTCCTCTCGCCAGCAGTCCAGGTCGTCTTCACGACGTGCACCTAGCCTTCTGGGAAGCAACTTTGGCGACTCATCCCGCCAGTCCTCCCCAGAGAGGCCTGCAACAATGTAAGCGACCCGGACTCCAATGTGCCCGTTGCACGCTCTGACAACTGTGTTCTAGCCGTGATTGCAATGTATGTTTAAGTGAGGTGCCCACGTCCAAATGTCACAGACTCAAATGCGGCCATCGCATGTGCCATTCTTGCCTGAAGCAAAGATTCAAATCGTCCCTCAATGAGCACCAGAATTTCCCCCCAAAATGCTGCAAGTCCGTCATCGACCCGCTCCTTGTTGAGAGCCTGCTTGATCGGTCGTTCAAGAAGCAATGGAACCGCAAGTACGCCGAGCTTGCAGAAGCCGATGTAAAGTCCCGGCACCCTGTTTATTGCACATCCAAGCGCTGCGGCGCGTGGATCAAACCTCATCAAATCCATCACGATCGAGTCACCGGTAAGAAGAAAGCCCAGTGCGGCCTTTGCGACACCAAGGTTTGTGTCAGCTGCAACACGAAGTGGCATCACCCGAAACGGTGCCCAAGTGATCAAGAGATGCCCAAGTATCTCGAGCAAGCCCACCAGGAGGGCTGGAGGAGGTGCTACAAGTGCAGGAGCATGGTTGAGCTCAAGGATGGGCGCAGCCATATGATTTGGTAAGTCACCTCGGCGAGAAAGGGGAGGGGCCCCCCTGCACGATGCTAACCAGGCAATAGTCGATGCGGTGCTCGGTTTTGCGTGGTCTGCGGCACCAAGTGGAGGAAGTGCGATTGCCTGTTATTTAGCTACGAGGGCGAATCAGACCATCCAGAGCACACAGTGCAGTCCACTCCCAAAAGCCGCAGGGCAATCGAGCTTGATCCTGAGCACAGCAGCCCTCAATCGCCTGGCGAACGACGAGCCGGGCGGGGTCTTCCTCCGGTCAGGCCACAGCCAAAGAGCTACGAGGAGGAAGTGATGCTACGGCAGCTCGGGGAGCAACGAGAAGGAAAGCTATCGCGCAAGCTTCAATATATCAGCGAGGGGGAGTTCGATCCCATGGGTGGCCCGGGGGATCTGGTTGCAGTTGCAAAGGGCCCAAAGCACTACAACATGCATGATCCGTTCGTGCACGAAGGCGGTGCTCCAGCTGCTCCCCTTGGGGCGGCTGATGCCCGGCACGGGTATGAGAGAGGCCCCGGAGGTGAATATGTCAGCAGGGGCAAGAGAGGGCGAGGTAGATCTATCGATCAGCGTCTGGTAGACCGGTTTGCGGAAACTCGCCAAGCGCCGGGTTCCATGCCGGGGATGGAGCCCCCCGCGGCGGTCATGGGCCACCACATGGTGCCTCCGATGATGCCGCCGCCTCCAATGGGCATGCCTCCCCCAGTTGCCGAAAACGGCTACCCGCCAAGCGGGAGGGTTATCGTAGAACAGGAGCTCGAGTACGAAGATGACGGAGGTTCATATTTTAGCCACAGCTCGCGCAGCAGGGCGCGCAGCAGGAGGCGAGCCGCCCGCCGCAGCGCGGGCAGCGGAGAACCCAAATCATCACTCCTTGCCGGACTGAGTGGTCGCGGAACAGGAACAGGAATGGGACGTGTGGATATGTGGAGGAAATACGTGCAACCAGGCGACTTTGAAGGAGAGATTGCATCCGCCGCCGTTGCTGCTACCGCGCAGGCATTTTAGAAGCAAACAAGATAGCTAAGGTAGGTGGATGGCATCTAAGTGTGACTACGAGAATATCCAACACCAGGGCAGAAGCCCCTCGTTGCGTGTACGATATGAGATGAGATGAGATGAGATGGGAGACATAGAAGGGCGTACTAGCGTATGGCAGATTGACGGAATGCTGGGTGCTGGGTGCTGTGACAGAAGGGCCGACAGAACTGGAATACGGGAAACCTTGACTCGTGCGGGATGGCTATTTGGTATGGACTGTCTACTTTCCTACGGCTTTTTTTACTATCTCTTAGAAATCTCGACCTCGTTAGGTGCAGCTGTTGCGCGCGTGCGCGGAAGCGATGAGCTGGCTGTGATGTGTACTCGGTTCGCCAGCGGAAGCTGTCGTGTGATATGGTAGCGGACAGGCCCGAGCTCCCAGGCGGGCCCATGGCTGGCATTTGACAGCGGAGGGCTTCCCACCCCTGCCTTCTGGATCCCGTGGCCAAGCTTACCCAGTACAGCAAGCTGTCAAGTGGCATCAGGGACGGCTGCAGCTCCGCGGCCCGCGTGAGCACCGGGCAGTGCAGCGCTCGTGAGAACCGGACAAAGCCAAGCCAGCGAAAATGACCGACGCCCCCCCGGAGCGCCCTTGACGCCATGGCCGTTAGATGGCTTGGAGGGATCTCAGGGCACTTTCCAAGGGGGGCAGGACGGCGGGGTCGTTGAGGGGATCAGCACATGTCGATTGACACTTGACTCCAGTTGACTCCAGTTAACTCTGCGAGCAGTCGGCCATCATGTCGGCGCCGGAACGCCATTGGCCGGCCGCGCTGCTTCTGCGTGTAGCGTGTCGGGGCGGGATGTACCAGGATCCCGCGGCGGGCCCCGTTCAAGCCGGTTATGGGCGAGGATAACTTAGTTACAGAGGGAGGGAAGCATGTCAGATAGCTAAATGAGAAGAAGGCAAAAAAGAAAAATTGGCCAGAGACGTTCTTGGGCCGCCGCAGACCCGAAACCGAGATTGGGGTGCCACAAGGAATACCCAGGCTTGCTGCCGTCATCGTACATGGCGGGCCACCCCATTCCCATCCCATTCCCCTTCCCCATTGTCGCGCACACGCAGCAGGCAGGAGGCATCAAGCTGGCGTTTGGGGTCATTAACTTCAACTCGAGCGTCGTTAGTCGAGAATTAATCACTTGCACGGCACGGACGGGACATCAGCTCAGCCCATCACGCTACGCTCCAACGCTCCGAGCCTCAAGTGCCGAGCACACGCACACGCACAACTCCCACGCCGCACCCACGCACACATCGTCTTACCAAAAACAGGGGTGCAACACCTTTACCTCCTCCCCTCCCATACCTCGCTCCCCCTAGCTTTTTTTCCTATGCCAGTCGACTCGCCAGACGCGATACCAGAGCCCGTCTCCGCTCAATCCGTCGCTGCTCCCCCGTCGACCGCTCCAGATCCCGCCGACCGCAAAGACGGCAGCGCCGGGCATGGTGGTGACGTCAGAAAGTCCCGTATAGCTTCCTCCTCCCTCTCCTTCTCCCTCTCCCGCTCGCCCTCGCGATCCTCCGCGGCCGCTCCCTCGCCCGCCACCTGCGCTCTCGTTTCCGTCTCCTCCGTCTCGGCGCCCACGCCCACCGCCTCATTCGTCTCGAACCCGCCGTTGCCCGAGCCTCTCGAAAGCACACTCGCATCCACCCTGCGTCGCGCAGACGCAAACATGCTGCTCCTGCACCAGGTGGGCAGCGTCAAAACGGGCGAGGTCATCCGCTACACTGTCACCTACACGCCCTCGCAGGACCGCATCCTGCCCTCGCCCGAGAAGCTCTACCTCCGCGTGCGCAACACCTGCGCCATTGCCCTCCGAGCCGCCTTCGTCCACGGCCCTTACACCCTCTCCGTCGCCGCGTATCCCGCCCACTTCAACCCAAACGAAAAGTTCGAGAACCCCCAGCGATATGGCGTGCCCGAGTTTGAGCCCATGGTCAAGGCCGGCGGCACCTGGGAGTGCGAGCTCATGGTCCCAGACGACATCCGCCAGAGCGCCGGCATGGGCTCTCACGGAGGTTTCGGCAAGGGCCCGAACCACGATGAGGAATGCGCAAGCTGGGTAGTCGAGGTGGCGTCGCAGGTCATCTTCTCATCGTCGGCGGCCGTGGGTTTCGAGGTGGTTCTGGCACGCGACAAAAAATCGCTAAACCTCAGCAACGTGAGCCCGGTTATTGCCGGCCACGCTCAGGTTCCGCAGCCAGGCAAAGTCAGCGATTACCAGCAGAGCATTGGGTCCAAGGACGGACACCACCCAGCGCAGCCGCGGGGCATCTTCTCGAGGGCGGTGCGGCTCAAGGTTGAAGATACAGCAACGCTGTGGAACACGCCGAGGTTACCAGGCTGGGATGATCTCGGCGAGGACCGGGCCCGCAGGCATCAGGGTGCAGACCAGGCGGTTGAGAGCGTGGTCAAGACTGGGGATGCTGAGACGAAGCAAGAACCCCCGCCCCGCAAGCAAAAAAAGATTCACTTGGTGGTGTTGACGCACGGCCTGCACAGCAATTTGGGTGCCGACATGCTCTTTATGAAGGAGAGCATCGACGCAGCTGTAAGACAGGCCAAGAAAGATGCCAAGGCGCGCCGAGCCAAGGAGAAGGCTGCAAGGAAGCCGCTGCAAGAGACAAGCACTGACCAATCCACCAACGAAAAGGCCGATGCCAAGCCATCAGAACAGGAGGGAGAAGACGATGACAGCGATGACGAAGAGGTCATCGTGCGAGGCTACTCAGGAAATGCCACCAAAACAGAGAGGGGAATTAAGTATCTGGGCAAGCGGCTCGCAAGATATGTGCTGTCCACAACATACCCAGATCAACCCTTTCTCCCGACAGGCAAAGGGGCCACGGAGTCGATGCTCCATCCCATAAGGGCAGACAAGCACAGCTCCGATCTAAAACCGGTACACAAACGCAGCAGCATACACTCAAGCAGCAAGGAGCATCTAGAAAGAGATCAACGGCCTTACAAAATCACGAGCATCAGTTTTATCGCACACTCATTAGGAGGCCTTGTACAGACGTATGCCGTTGCCTACATTCAGAAACACTCACCCGACTTCTTCGACCTCATCAAGCCCATCAACTTTATTGCTCTCGCTTCGCCCTTCCTGGGCCTGAGCAACGAAAACCCGCTCTACGTCAAGTTTGCCCTAGACTTTGGTCTGGTGGGCAGGACAGGACAGGACCTTGGACTGACGTGGAGGGCGCCGACGATTGCGCGCAGCGGATGGGGCGCCATCGTCGGCAACCTCGGTGAGACGGCGCACAAGAAGGTATACGGGGAGTCGCAGCCAGAGTCGAAACCTCTGCTGAGAATCTTGCCTACCGGACCGGCACATACGGCACTGAAAAAGTTCCGCAACCGCACCGTCTACTCCAATGTGGTGAACGACGGCATCGTGCCGCTCCGCACCAGCTGTCTCCTGTTCCTGGATTGGCAGGGTCTCGGCCGTGTTGAAAAGGCCCGACGAGACGCCGGTCTAGTCGAAACAGTTGTGGGTTTTGGGTGGGCAGAGTTGACAGGAGGCAACATGGGCGCACCCAGACAGAAGCAACTGGCAGCAGGTAACCAGAATTCATCTGGGCCGCCAACGCCCAAGGAGAATCGCGAGGACATGCGAGAGGTCCCGCAGCCGGCCGACAATGCAACCGTCGAGGACGACACAACGAGTCTGCGATCCGTCCCCGCTCCCTTTCCGGAAGATGCACCATCAGATTCAAACGAGTCCAACCACAGCGGGCCACTGTCTGGGTTCTTCAACTTTTTCAAGAGCAGCGAGCCCCAAAAGACTGGCGCTGTCTCGCAGAAGCAAAAGATGATTTTCCGGAGGAGCCAGACCATTAACTTTGGCGAGGCTTCGACCAGCGGAGACGCCAGCCCCTCGTCGACTTCCCCCAAGCCGTCGCCCAAGCCGTCCAAGGTGACATCCGGGAACGAGGAGGACGATGACGGTCTTGAGGCGCCTCCAAAGACGACATTTTTCGAGTCTGCCGGCGATGTTTTAAATCCAAAGATGCCCGATGTTGATTACCTCCTTGATCCCGCCCAAAGACCACGAACAATCTTCCACGACCGAGTATATCACCCATCCGACATTCCAGGTCCCCCTATGAAAAAGAGGCCAACCACCCTAGTTAGACGAAAAAAGTCGGCGCGGCAGGTTTCTCTATCCATGTCTTCCACAGGGAGCTCCAGCTCATCGCCTTACCCCAGCATTCACCACGAAGACACTATGCAGTCAATCAAGGACTATGATGATACGCTGCACACCGATCCCGACAGGGATCCCCAGGAGATTGTGGACAGCTCCAGCATGCGAGTGGAGGAGAAGATATCCAGGGCGTACCATCGAGACCTCTCATGGAGGAAAGTGTTGGTCAAGCTGGAGCCCGACGCCCACAACAATATTTTCGTCCGCCGCATGTTCGCCAACGCCTACGGCTGGCCAGTCGTCAAACACATAGTTGATGCTCACTTCAGCGACTCGGCGACGGCCCATCAAGGGACCGACGAGGCCAGCAGCCGAGAACGGGCGAAGGAGATTCACCAGCCTCCCGACGAGCACGGTGGCGAAACCAAGGCCAGCAGCCAGGACAACCTGGACGATGATGGAGAGCCAGCAACGCGTACGGACAGCGAGGCCCGTGAGGCCCTAGACGAGGTTCCCGACCTTCCATTGCCACCGCACTCCCCAGAGAGCGTCAGCTCGGGCTTCAGGGCCCGCACGGAGAGGGATGATTCAGTAACATGGAGCGAGCGCGACTGGATCGACAGCGAGTGTGAGAGCGATCTAGATTTTGGCGAGCCACACCACCACGAGAGGCCGCTCGCTGGGGGCGCATCACCATCGCTGTCCGCGCAGGAAAAAGGCAAGGAGGCGCAGCGAAGCACTAGTCCGTTGACTGCGAGCTGGAGCTGGGCCGAGAAGATTGTGGGCAAGGGGCGGTCTAAAACGCCTCCCAATGAAGAATCATCGTCTTCAAAAGCTGAATAGTTGGATACAACAAAATCCCCGCTTGTAATTTGTGCATATTATATAGGGTCATGACTGGCAACCCGTGATGAAACAAAGGATACATAAAGCAGTATAGATGTTTAATAGAGGCGTAATGAACAACACCCATGAATTCAAGTCACTTTCGTGCGCAAAAGTGGCAATCAGTCGATGGGAGGCCGCTCCCAAGACTCTGGTTCTCAACCCTACCCTGCATTGCCTATCCACTTTTACTATGAAGCTGCCATCAGGGCCAAAGTTACCAAAGGCTTTTTGATACTTTTTTTTCCCTGCTGGTGTAACCACTATTAGTTTAACCCCTGTGATATACTGGGGCTTGTATGAAGGTGGTGGCAAAGGTGCCTGGAGGAATCTGAAATTGTTGAGGTGTTAGTTAGCCTTACGAAGTTTAGCCATCGAAACTTCGCCTCACGAAACCACTCCACGATGGGCTCGTGACGGGACCTGAAAAATAACAGGGAGCAAGAATGAACGAGCATACCGAGCCATCCACATACAATTCGCCACCACGCCAGAGAGTTAGTATTGTCTCAGAGCATGAGCACGCTGTTGATAGACCAATAACCCTCTTGGGCAAACCTGGTTGCATGTGCCCAGATGAAAGTGGATGTGAGAGGGGATAGGGCGCATTGCGCTTACAGGTCCAGTCCCCATTGATTCCAATTAAAAATAAGAGAATCCGCATACGATGTCAAGGGCGGAAATAAAGAAGAAAAAAGCAAAAAGCGAGGACTTTTGGTGGGTTCTAACCACCGCAGATGGACGAACAGGGAATCGAACCCTGGACCACTCCCAGATCATTCGGTCGAATTATGCTAAGGGAGTATTATACCACTAAACCATTCGCCCGAGGGGTTGTTGCTAAGGGCTGGTGGTATTTGCATCTAAGAGAGGGGAATTTCGGATTGGTGTGTGCGTATTGTTTTGCCAGCAATTTGGGTAGCGTTGGTGGGGGGGCTAGCATGAGAAAGTGGGAGGGGAGTGGAGGGGTAATCTTTTTTCTTTCTGTCTTGGTTTGTTTTGGGTTGGCCCTCCGCGATCCAAGTGGCGGGATGGCATGGGTGCGCATTGAAACGTTTCTCGATTGCCCGAGGCGGCATTGAAGACAAGGCACGGGCTATTGCGCATCAATTGGTCTGCATGGGCGACGCTGCTATTTGTTATGGGAAGAGAGACAGAAACAGAGACAGAGACGGAGACGGAGACGGAGACGGAGAGAGAGAGCAGCAAATTGACCCATGGAATGCGCGGCAAATGTCAGCGGAAACAGCACCTCCCAAAGGGGGAAGACGGTGTTAGTCCAATTGATACGCCCTCGTGGCTGCGCGGCGCCCGGAGAAAGGGCACCTATATTTTCAGCGCTGTAGGGGGACGCAGTCTGTGGGACACAGCGCCGCCGACTGGCGCATTGGGGGCCGTTGCGGTGGGTGAGGTTGCACGTGCTTTAATTGTTTCCCAACCATGACGACCATGTGCGTCACTCGGGGGGCCTCCTAGCGCCGCCGGACACAAGGCGGCATGTCTCTTTTCGGGGGGGGGGCTAGTAGCCTGAGAGACGAGGGTTGAACGAGTCGGGCCTAGGAAGAGGAAAAAAAAAAAGAGTCCATCATCATCAGCTTCGCCTACTCTTGCTTACATGAACAACCTAGGCTGCGCTTTTACAGGCTTCTTGCTGCTAGCTGCTGCGCCTCGTCGTTTGCCCTCTTCCCTGGTTTAAAAAAGGGCCCTGCTGCTGCTTAACTGCTGGTGCTGGGTGGTACCTTGCTGCTGCGTGCTGGTGGATCTGCCTTACCTCGCGATGCTGTCATAGCTGCTGCGTCCCCACGGTTGAAGCTCGTCCATACACACTTACTCTGTGCTTTTTCTCCATTCCTTTTTTCCCCTTGACCGCCAATCCCACCGCTGTCATTCCTTAATCGCCGCGATCTCAATCAATACCGAATAATACGCACCCTCGCACGTCAACCGCAGCGCGCAGAGCAAAAAAAAAAAAAAAAACTGCCCGCCATGCGGTTGTTCCTCCTCCCGCTCTCGACGCGGCGGACCCTCTTGTACGCGCAGCGCCGCGACGCTGTCACCGCCACAAAGGACATCGGCTACCTCGACCGCGGCACCAACTGGGCGGCCAAGACGTGGGCGACGTGGGAGAAGCACGAGTCGGGCTGGAAGCGCAAAGTGGTCGACTACGGGAACTACGCCTTCCGGCGCATCCCCTACGAGGAATGGGGGCTCAAGTCGGTGCCGCCGCTCTCGAACCGCCGCCGCGAGAACGAGCTCGAGGGCAAGGAAAAGGTCGAGCTGTGCTACCCCAGCACTGTGATTCCGCACGCAAAGGCCGAGGGGATCCTCCGCACGCTGGCCGCGGAGAGGCAGTCGCTGCACCGCCAGAAGTTGATATGGTGCTGCATTGGCATGCCTATAACGCTTCCCTTTGCTTTGGTCCCAGTGTATGATTCCCAAATTTGATTTTGATCCAACGGAAGAAGAACAAGAACCTCGCACAGACTAACACTTTTTTTTTTCTAACTCTAGAATTCCTAACCTCCCCTTCTTCTACCTCCTCTACCGTGCGTGGTCGCATTGGCGAGCCATCGCTGGCGGCAAACATATCCAATGGATCCTCGAAAAGAAACTTCTCCAGCCATCGCCCTCCAAGATCCTCGACCAGCTTTACGCCACCCACGCAGCGCCTTCGGAGGAGCCACAGAACAAGGAACGCACCCTGCTGACGCAAAAGGAGGTTCAGGCTTTTTCCAGCACCCTGGATATTCCTGCATTGGAGGTTGAGCTGGAGAGGGCCATTTGGCAGGTCGAGGAGTCGCTCAAGGACCCCAAGCAGGAAACGCCCGGAAGCGCAGTGGCCGGGACAGGCGACGCTGTCACAACGGAAACTAAAATGAAAAACAAAGAGCAATGATTTCAAGGAACCATGCCTCGGGACGACGTATGATTTAGGATAATGTAAAGAGTGTCACGTATATCAGGTATGACGAGTATATAAACGGAGGGTGTAGGCGATGGGTGTAATTATATCTATAGACACTACTCACCACCGGGTCAAGGCGGCGTAGAGCAAAATCGCAATTCTTTTTCATGCAATCATCATTTCCCTGACTGCCCCCCTGTCATAACTGCTCGGCAGGCCGCAGGAAGCCCTTGACGCCCAGCGCTGGAATGACGCCCACCAGCCCCATGGCCAGCAGCACTCTCCGCGTCGTCAAGCTCGACAAGTCTGGGAGCCGGAACGAGACGGCGCACTGCCGACCCTCGGAGTAACCAACCAGGGAGAAGCTGAGCCCGAGGCTTCGCAGGCCGGGAAGTGGTGTGCAGGAAACCTGTAATTTTTTCGAGCCGCATTAGCTGCTGAAACCACCTTTCTTCTTCTTCTTCTTCTTCTTACAAGAAACGAAATCCACAGCTCTAGGAGAGAGGTGTATGGACTTACTCGGCTCTGGACCACTTTCTGAGGAACGACAACCCCGGCGCCTTCCAGCTGCGAGCTGATGACATGGCCTCGCCACGCCTCGGCGGCCTTGCTCCGGAGCAGCCGCTGCGCGAGCGTGTGCGAGCCCGAGCCCCGCCTGCCCGAGCGGCTCCGTCTCCTGCGGGCCACGCGCGCGGCGCCGCCGTCTTCCCTGCGGTTGGAGGGGTTGAGGGGCGACGAGACGAGGGGGGCGTACGAGGGGCTGGAGGGGGCCATTATTACGATTATGAATTATTTCCTTGTTTGTTGTGTATGTGTGTGTGTGCGTGTGTGCGTGTGTGCGTGTGTGGATATGTTGCTTGCGTGCGCCTCTGGTGTTTTTTTCCCGATGCAATTGGTCGCAAAAGAAGCGAAAAAAAAGGAGAGAATTGAGCAAATGTGTCGTCGCTCTATCGATTCGAAGCCGTGGTCAAAGGGAATGTGGTCCGAAGGGGATTGGGGGAAGAAAAAAAAAAGGAGAGGATATTAGCTGCTATTGAATTCTTGCTGAAGCAGATGCAATGAAATAAAGAGAAGGAGGAAGATGAAAAGAAAAGGGATCGTCAACCTCCTGACCCTCGATACCTTTTATAAAAACAAGGGAAGTACGCTTATGAGAGATGAGAGAGAGGGAAGAAAACAAGAGAAAAGGGAAAAAGAATGCACACACACACACACACACCAAGGGCTGCAAGATTGCGACTAAAACATTGCAGATTCTCCTGGAATGCTGTGCACATAGTCGTCAACTGGAGACTTGGCCGTGTGGAGCTTGTAGCTAATTTTGTTCGCAAAGGGGCACATTTTTTTCTATCTCACTGACAAAACCATCAAAGACAATCGGAAAGAGAAATATGGGTCTCTTTTGTGTGAGACATTGGTGTGAAAACGGCGCCAAGGTGCGTGGGATGACCTCTCCCTTGTCATGAGGGGGAAGAAACTACGACGAGATCCTATCCTATCCTTTTTTGCACAACCCTTTGAACGAGGGGGCCTTTAGCTGGGCCAGGGCGCATATATGGGCATCACCACAAGGCGAGCGAGGTGCCTGGTTCAGACGCAAAGAGGGAGAAATGACCTTATACTCGTCGTTGCTGTATCCCAAAACAAGGGATCAGTCAAGCTATTAATGTAACAAGGGCACGAATGTCGTATCTAAGCGAGTGACCACACCGTCTCCAACGCCGGCCCTGATTATATGTATTTACCCAATATGAATGTTGTTGTAATCTTTGGAAATTCTTCTCTTAGGACGATTCGGGCGCAGAAATGTCCGAGATGAAGGTCGCCTCAGTGAACATGGAGCCCTCCTCAGAAATCTCCTCGTCGCCGATCTTGAGCTTGAGGGTGAGTTTGGGGCAGTACTGCAAGTTTTCAAGTTAGCGCCTTGTATTATTTTTTGAAAATTTATAGACCAAGTTGTATGGAGGACTGACCTGGTAAATGTAAGGCTTGGTGCCAGCGGCTCCAGCCACAATCTTCTTGACGAAGCCGGGCACCTCGGCCATGACGTCAACACGGTCGGTACGAGCACCAAGGGAACCCTCGATGGCGGCTTCAACGGCCTTTCCATCCTTGGCCTTGTTAGACCAGGTGTATTTGATGTCGGTGGGTTCGGGCCAGTCGTTCTCAGTGTCTCCCTTGACGGTAGTGTGGGTGGCCGTGTTGGAGCATCCGGCGCTGACAATTTCGCCGTTCTTGACGATGCCGCCGACGGAGACAAGAGTCTTTCCGTAAGAGGCCGGGGTGGTGAACTCCATCAGGACGGCCGAGTAGTTGGGGCCCTGGAAGTCGACAAAGTTCCAGGTTGCGGCCGCGTGGTGGGGCTTCATGCCCTGGAGGGCGTGGATGAAGAGAGCGCGGCCCTTAAAGTCGATGGCGCCGTCCTTGGTGGTGATGGTTCCCTCAGATTCGCAGCGGGTCCAGAAGGCGTGTCGCATGGAGCCCCAGGGATTCGCAAGATCGGTGCCGAAAAGTGTCTTGCCTGTAACACCAGCCTGGAAGCCAGGAGCGGAGCGGGTGACCTTGACGTTGACGATGGCGGCCTCATCCGTCATGCTCTTGATGGTATAATAGCTGCCATCCTCGGACAGCTCGACGGCGCAGTCGGTGGCGTAGAAGCAGGACCTGTCCTCGCTGAGCTCGACCTTATCGAGGGGAGTTGAGCTCCAGAGGTGGGGCTTGGCCGGGTCGGTGCTGAAGATCTTGCAGTTGAACTGGCAGGTCGTTCGGATGCCACTTTGTGAGACAGTTAGCTTGCGCTCCATCTGGAAAAGCACCTGGAGCGGGGAGAGCCGTACGCGACGTTGCTGTAGATGACCTGGACGAGAGCGGTGCGGCCGGATTCGTTGAACAGGTAAAAGGTTTGAGTCTCGACGCAGGTCGAGTCCATGGCTGCCCAGAGCAGATCCTCACGCTTCAGCTCGGTGAATGGTGTCTGCTCGGCCTCCTTGGCGACCGACTTGATGGCCGAGGGGCCATAGATGGGCTCCTGGGTGCCGGCGACGTTGGCCAGCCTGTGCAGATGAAACAATTGTCAGTTGTGAGTCTTTACGCGGGAGCGCCCTTGCAGCGGCTTGTCGAGGGGTGCCCAAGCACAGCGGGGTGGGGGAGGGATGGAGGGATGGAGGGAGTGCTTCTTACTGCTGCTTCGCCCAGTTGAACATGATGGAAAACGAGGTGGTCTGGACACGAGGATGGAGGGGAAAAGGGCGTGCTGAGGAGGAAAAGGACGGTATATGAAAAGAGCAGATGGCCTACTATCCAAAACGAGTCGAGGTTCAAACAATGTCTGTGGCAGCGGCATGTCACTCACACCGCCGACGAATCACTCCTAGTGCTAGTGGCGGCGGGTGCGGCAGGAAGAGGGTCAAGCGAAAAGCAGGGTCGCCAATGACGCCAAACGCGTGGCTGGTGTGTGGATCTTTGGTCGAGAGAGTGTGGCTCACCATGGCCCTGACGCGGGGATTGGCTGCTGAGGATTTGAGCTGTACTTCCGCTTACTCTACTGCCTGGGCCAGCGTGCATTGCCCCGGCTTGGCTTTTGCTTGACCACGACGTAATACGGGCCATTTACACCAAGCGCTGGGCCGTTTTACAGCGTGCGCCTCGCTCTGCTACGTATGATGCGGGCTTGCCCATGCCCTTTCCGTGCCGCTCGGAAGCTGCGGGAGCTGGAGCTGGAGCTGTCGTGTCAGTAGGCACGCCAACGAGCGCCGGCCCGGGGCATCCCAAGACCAGCACATCCTGCCTAGCGGCTTTTGTGCCTCCAAAACTTCTGGCAAAATGGGAGCAGGGATTCCAAATTGAACAGTTACATTTCGTCCAGTGGACTTGTCTTCTGAGTGGCGAGAAAAGTAACTGAGAAGTGAGGACCCCATGCCCTCAGTTGGAGAAACCGCAAAACCCTTTTGTCCGAGTCATTGTTTGTGTTGTGTTTGTGTGTGGCAAGGTATCCTAATACTTGTCTCAACCTGTGTTGATATAATACAATAAAAATCCCCTTTGATTCTAGGCTGAAGAGAAGCAAGACGTGGGCCACTTGCCGAAAAGACACGGTCATCTAGTCACAAGGCCTTTAAACTGTTCCCGTTAAGTCTTTTATATGTTATTATTCACCACACTTTTAAAATTGTATGGTTGAGTTATGGCCATGAACAGCCGGTGCTTGTATTTATAGCCTGCTCGTGGAGAAACCAAGCGATTCACAAGAGCCGCAGAGTCAACACTTTACGGTACTATGATAATTAATTGCTCTGTTACAGGTGCTAGAGACAGAATATAACCACAGTACTTGTGGCTTGGCAAGGAAGTACTTCCGCCTTTGCTTAAGCAGTAATTACAACGATAGTTGGGGTCTGTCTCGACTGGCCTAAATTATAGCTCATGCCTGTTCTCATATACGGTATGAAAAGACGCCCAGCTGTAGCTTGTCCGCTTGCATGAAACATGGGCCAAGAACGGCTAGCTTGCTGTCATTTGCTCTTTCGGATATTCTGAACCTACTTTGCGCATTTTTCGCTTGGTAGCTCATGTAGCCCAACTTGACCCACACATCAGCAAGTAATGCCAAACTGGATGCACGCCAGAGAAAATAGAACAACCATCATTCGCCATTCCTTGCCGGTACTTTGAGCTCAATTTTTTCCCCCATCCTTTTTAGAGAGAAGCCATCATGGTCAATGAAGGTCACCAGTTGCTTAGGCCCTGAGCTTTCTGGTCTGGGGCTGGTTGAAGGATGGGACGGCGCCATCATTCCTTGGCCTTTTAAAATGGCGTCGGTGGCGGTGGCGGCTGCACTCACATTTGCGTCAAACCAACGTGAGGGAATGACTAGAAACCCTGTTAGGTGGGCATTGTGTTTGACGACGTGCCCTGTTAGGTATTGGAGTTGAAAATTTTGTATCTAGCGCTTCGAAATATGGTTTGTGGTAGCGATGAGAGGACGAAAGCAAGGTGAATTGTTCTTGAAATATAGTGAAGTATAATATGCCTACTACATGGACGCGAGCGAATATACATGCGCGCAATCTACTTGGCATGTTTTCCTAACTATGATACTTGGATGCAGGCAAGGCAAATAAATACTAAACCATCATGTCTGAGCAGTCGCCAACCCTGTGTCTAATCTTGGGTATAATAATATATTATTCCAAAGTTACGCGGAGAAATGATGATTAGTGACTTTTAGGAGATGGCAAAAGTAAGTAGTTGATAATTCTGGCGCCTGCTGTCGTGAGGCACCTCTCCAGATTCATCTGGGTATTCTCGTTTACCCTCATCATATTAGTGGCCATTACGCTAAGGATAAAATTCCCTTAAAGACAAGGGTCGCTGTTTTCAATTACCGCTGAATTTTCCAAGATGGGATGGCGAGGGCTTTGATCAATGCGCGACCCCCATTCTTGAGCACCTCATGACCACGCACTTAATAAAAAGGAAGAGTAATGGTAATAGCCACGCAGGCGACCAATAGTAATAATAACCAACCAGCGAGCCATAACAGTAGGCTTGAATACGGACACGCATCCTTAGTTCGTTTTCATTTCTTAAAAAGGGGTCACTCAAAGGAGCCATGCCCTGGCGCCAAATCACTCAGTGCGCGGATCCCCATTACAGCAGTCACGGGACCTGGGCAATCTGATGATGGTGGTTGAAAGGCGTGAATGCAACCTTGGCCGGGCTGGATCCCCACTAAACGGGCAATTCGGAGGGCGAAGACGATCGAATCGGTGCGGATCCATCCAGTGTGTCACGTTCCTAAACCAGCCATGAGATCTTGTTTCTGCTCGGCTTGCTGCCCGTGTGATAAGGGATTAGACCCACGCCCGAAATTATCCAAGCACCTGGCCAGCGCTTGGATTCGCGGGCTTTAGCCCAATGAGGATGCTCGCATAGGGCTGCCCTTTCTATTACGTGCAGTCCGCTCTGAAAACCCAAACTCCATGTCCCGCGCCGACCGGTCGCAACCAGATTCGCAGACGCGCTTTGGCTTGGGGGCACGTTTGACTTTTTAACCATTTTGCCCTCGTAGACATTCTTGATCCATCCTCGGCTCCAGCCCTGTTGCACCACGCATCCTACGGCGTCGCTCATTATTCTTCGAGTACAGGTTTTCGGTCCTGGGCCTCTCTCAATTTTTTCTTTCTTTTAGCCGGCTCTTATTCGCCCGCTTTGCTGGACCCGTGCATCCAGTCATCGAAACTTTCCACGTCCATACGATTTTCACCTTCTCTCAGACAACCGACAATTAAAACGAACGCGCCGCCCCGAACCGCGAAGCGCACTGAAATACCCATCTATACGCCCGACCTCCCGAGCCTGCCAAAGGTCTGCGCTCCTCCTTGGCACCGCAGCTCCTCTATCAACACCCTGGTCTTGCACATTCCCTGATCGAGACCTGCTCGTTCCTTGACCGGCCATGGAGGACGGGCCCCAGATTCTCCCTCCGCCAACTCTAGAGTCAATCTCGCGTCCGGAATCTACCTCACCGACGACGCACTCAATACACCAGCTTCCCGGCATATCGACCCTTGCGGTAGCGAACGCGGCGACTGTGACGCTTGCGACCGCAGCAGCAGCAGCAGCAGCAGCGCCAACGCCTCCACCTCAGCCCAGGTAAGCGCTGCGCGAACCCACATGCGTTCCACGAGCGTCCAGGAGCCGCGCCTGATACGTTATCTGTCCGATATCGATCTTCCCGGCCCCGAGACAAGGCTTGCCCCCAAGGTCAACTTTCCATGCATAATACCCTTACTAACATTTCCGATCGCAGACCGTCAACAATGTACGCCGGCGCGTCGCCCGCCGCCACGAGTGGGGGTTCTGGGGGAAACTTGGTAAGTCGCCATCACCGCACTGCACATCCTTTGCACTTTCAGGTCTCGCATCATTGGAATCGCGTCTCAATTGGGTAGGCCACAGCAATACTTCTCATGCAGGGGAAATGGCGGATGACCGAGGTGGTTATCGGCATCTGCCACGTTCATTGCCTTATCACCCATCACCCATGATTGAAGCAATCACGTGGCTTATCATAACCCCAGCCCGGCTAGCCCAGATTGGGAAGCCTTGTGGACATTTGAAGCGGGCTTATCTGGGCTTATCAGACCAGTAACGTTGGGGCCAAAGATTTTTACTCCATCTCCTTATCGTGATTCGAGATACTAATCATCGCCTTCCCTCCCACCTTGCCCTCATCTCATCACAACCAACCGGCATCATGATGGCAACTAACGGATCTACGCAGCCTACCTGCCAAAATTGCAGTACCTCTACGACCCCATTATGGCGCCGCGACGAATACGGTTCCGTGCTATGCAATGCCTGCGGCTTGTTCCTCAAGTTGCACGGTCGCCCTCGTCCTATCTCGTTGAAGACTGACGTTATCAAGAGCCGCAACCGTGTCAAGACGATGCGCCCCGATCTCGCACCCAAGAAAAAGGTACGCGAAAAATGTTCCATTGAACAGCGCAGCTTTAACATGCTTTAGCAGCAGCAGCAGCAGCAACAAGTTCAAAATTTCCCCCTCACAGCCGATCCCAATGGTCTCGACATGGCCAGCCATGCTACGACAGCGGCGCACGCCGCCCAGGCTGCGCGTCGCAGTTCGCAAAAGTCTGTAAATGGCAACGAAGGTTCCGATTCGCCGATTTCGCGCACCGGCACGCCGTCCATGTACAATCACGGCCTTTCGTCCTTCATGGTCGATGACCCTTATCAGTCTGGTGTGGCTGGATTCGCCAATGCCGAGGGCCGCGCAGGATCCCCGCTAAATGGGGACAGGAATATGGATGCACCCCAAACGCACGAACAGCTTATCGCACACAACTCAAGCCTCAAAACTCGTGTCAGCGAGCTCGAGGTCATCAACGAACTCTTCCGTGGTCGTCTGAGCCAGCTCGAGCAACAAGAGGCTGCAGCGAGGAGAGGCCAGGAAGTCGCCGGGGTTGAGCAGACTCAGCTTCGTACGCAGCTTGAGGTGACCCAAGAGAGCGAAGCCCAGCTTCGCGCCCAGCTCGAGGATAGCCACCGTAGGGAAAATAGTCTGAAGCGACGTCTTGATGACCTGGAGCTAGAACTGAAGGAGGCAAAGGAAGCTGCCGAGGCCGCCATGGAGCGACCTGCCAAGAGGCCCCGTGTCGCTGAACCACCAGCCAAGACGCAGGAGATTGTCGAAATTGTACCAGCTCTTGCAGTCATCGAGCCTTCCCTTGCTGCTGAGCCGTCCGTGACCCCCGAGGCTGATGCACCCAAGGCCGATGATGCTCCCAGTGCACCTGAAGCAGCTGATGTCCCGATGGACACCGAAGCCCCCGCGAGCGCTGATGCAATGGAGACTGAAGCTCCCAAGGCTCCTGAACCCGTGGAAGCCACCGAAGCGGTTGAGCCCCCCACAGACACCCAAGCTACCGCCGAGGATGCTGTGGCATAGGTAACATATGACTGCTGGTCATTCTCCAAACAAACCCACGAGGCCAAGCTCGTGTCCTATTCTAGACACTGAGACTTGGTTTTCTCCCTGCCTCCTATATAGAGGCTCTTTATCCCTGTTCCTGAGGTGATGTTTTTGCATGGCCGACCATGACCTCGCATCATTTTACGACCTCTATCCTTTTAATACCCTTGTATGAAGGCGTCGGTGCGCTCGCGTTGCTTTCTAATTCATTAGCCACACGTCCAGGCGGCAGTGCCAGCGAGGGTCCTGGCGTTGATGGCCATTTGTTATTTTTTTTTTTTGCTCTTTAAGTTATCGAGCTGGTACTTTGTGGAACGATACCGGGCTGTGAAGCAGGAATGGGACGGAGCTGGGGCGGACTGTTATGAAGCGTTTGATACCAACTTTCACGATATTTCCTGGGTTTTGCATCCTCCCATTCTTTGGCGGCGTATTCTTTTTGATGCGCTTGCTAAGAGTGCTGGGAGTGAGCCATCCAAAGATGAGACGTGAACGATGAAAAGTTTAGCTGCTTTTGGCAATGAGGGAAAAAAATAGACGCCCGATCTGCTCTCACGCTGAAATATTTGTGTGGAATCGTGATGTATCTGTACACAGGATTAGGCACATACATGGCGAGTTGGGTTGGATTATCATCATGGGCCTAATTAATCGTCAAATATCTCTTTAGTTTGCTTCTTTCCTTAACCATATTGTATGATCGGCTAACTAGGGATTTATCAAGCTTATAGCCTATCGGATTGGTTAAGCTGGCTGTTTGTGTTTGGCAGTTGGTAGCAGTGACAATGTTGTTGCTCTATGGTATGGTCACGTGTAGAGAAGTTCAAGGAGATGGCAATGTTACCGCGTGTGAATCACCACGGCCAACGGCCATTCTTTTTCTTTGTTCACTACCATCTTCCCTCTTCTGTGTCACAAAGAAAGATCTGGACCTCGCAATAATTCCCGGTGAGCACGCTCCTCCTGGCCCAGGCCCATTCCAGACCTGCACCTGATCACTTTCGGTTTCGCTATCTCCAAGCCCCGCGCTCGTGCGATAAGCACCCGCATATGTCCCCAAAAAAAAAATACAACAACAACTACCTTGCGAAGTAACCTAATGACGGGCGCTCAGGACTTTTGGTCTCGATAAAGGATGCCACCTACGCAGTCGCAGAGGGGCGGTCCTGCGGGGGCCAAGAAGGGCATCGCCAGAGCGGGAGGCAAGACGGTGCTTGGCCATGGCAAGCGACACCGGTGAGACCGGCATGGCGGCGTCGTTGCAAGCAGACTCCTGAGACATGTGCTGATGGTATTTCTCCAAAGGAAAATCACCCGCGATACCATTTTGGGAATCAGTATGGTCCCCCCCGCCTCTCCCTCATCCTTTATCGATTGAGTTTGGTGTGTGATGTGCTAACCCGCCGATAGCAAAGCCCGCGATTCGGTGAGTTTGAATGATGCGATGATGAGCTGCCGCGGTCACATTGTGTCCCTTTCCGCCCGAATCACCGAGAGAGAGAGAGAGAAACGCGCCAATGAGGCACATGCCGCTGCGGCATGATTCTGCATCCTTATCGCATTCGTGCCGATCCCTGAATGCTGCACGTATCGTCCGGTGTACTGACACAACCATGCAGACGCTTGGCTCGCCGAGGCGGCGTCAAGAGAATCTCCGCTGCCATCTACGATGACATCAGAGCCGCGCTCAAGGACCGGCTGGAAATGGTATGGCCCTTTTTTTGTTTTGTTTTTTAGATATCGCTTGCGTGTGAGTGTGACGCTGCTTTGCTGACTAGTGTAAAGATCCTGAGAGACTGCGTTACTTACGTTGAGTATCGCAACGCCAAGACCGTTACCGTCACCGATGTGCGTTGCATCAAGCTACCATTTTGATACCAACAAATAACTGACATGACCGTCTGCTCAGGTCCTGCATGCTCTCCGGCGAATTGGTCGTCCGATTTATGGGTTCGACCCTGACACATACGATGGGGGCAAAAAGACTAAGGCTGACGCCCTCCCCACTCCTGCAGCCTCCGGAGGATACTCTTGAGGATAATATTATTGAGTTTTGATTGAATAATCCCGGCGCACCATTGGCGTTGGTGTATTTTTGAAACGGAGTCGGAAATATTTGGTCATCGAATGCCAGGTTTATGGAATTGTAGGGATAGAAGGGGCTTTAGTTGTTTGAAGCTCAATGGCTAATGAATTACGATCTTCTTAAACGAAAGGTATCTGGTATCTGGTATCTAGTATCTGGGGTATCTCAAGTGAAAGAAAGTATAATGTTAAATGCGCCAACCTCCGACCATTACATGCCCGCCTTGGGCAACCTTTTCTTTCAAGCTATTGTTTCTAGTGGCATTTTCTTTTCTGTTTTTTTTCTTCTTTAATTCTTTCTTGTAAATTCTCTGTTGTGTTATTCTTTACCTCCTCTTCTTGAGAATCTCGTAGTCAGAAATGACCTCGTCGAGAGCCTTGGTGGCAAGGAGCTCGTTCTTGCGGAAAGTGCCGTTGAAGATCTCGGGAAGCAACATGGCGCTGTTAGCGTGCTCCTGGGCGAAACCAATTTCGGCATCACGACCGCAGCGCTCCTTGGTAATGCGGACGGCCTCGTAGAGAAGATCCTTGCCGACGCCCTTGTTTCGGTATCGAAGGCTCGTGGTCCAGGCCCGAATGATTCCCTTGCCGCCTCGGAGAGAGTTGCTGCGGTGCTTGCGCCTTCCGCCGCTGGTGCCAGCGTGAACAACAGGGCTGGGCTCGAGGCGCAAAGCTAGTGTCCCAATGATCTCGTCGTTGTAGCGGGCGGCCAGCAAAGTATCTTCCACTCCGTTGTCGGGGCGCAGCCACGCCCAGCGCAGGCGCTCAGCGAGGGAAATGTAGCCAGAGGACAGGTACCGGATGCCCATGAGGTAGCTCATGACGACGCCGCACGAGACCGTCATGGATAGGCCGGCATCGAGGCTGGAGATGAAGCCGAGTTGGTAGACGGCAGTGAGAGCGGCAGACAAACCAGCGAGGCAGAGAGGGTGGAAGATGAGGGAGAGAGAGGCGCGCTGACGCATCTGAGCAATTGAGTCGGCAATCAGGCGCAGGCCCTCGGTTTTGTCCCTGCGGGACTCGAGAACCTCAAAAGACAGCGGAGGGATGTCCTCATCGTCGAGGTCGAAGAGCATGGATGTGGCGTCGGTGGCAGAAGATAGGGAGGAGAATGGCGAGGGAGAGGGTGCAACAATTGGTGCGAACGGGGTTGAGGGGCCGAGTCGCGGGGTGTCTGTGGCGGAGGATAGGGCCGAGTGGAGAACCAGATTTGCACGGAGAAAAGTGAAGAAGGCTATGGGAGTACAGCGTTAGCACACATCTGAATGCATCTTGATCAAGACATTGTCGGTGGTGGCGTTTTCGGAGCTTGGGTAGTTCGCGCAAAGGCCAGAGGATGTTCACGCCCGCGCGCCAATGCACCTCTGAGACGAGCCCAGCTCCCGACTGCGGCGTTGCTGCAAGCCTCGCCGCTGGAGTTCCCGATGTGAAATGAGGAGCATCTGGAACCAACAGAAACTCGTCTAATGACGAGATCCAGGGTCTTGCGACATTGTGCCCACTGGAAGCAAGGCCAAGCCAGCTGAGAGCCGGGGTTGGATATTTGTTCCAGTGGCCCAGGTAACAGTGGGCAGGGTAAAGAAAAAAAAAATCGACAAGGGTTTCCGGGGTGTCGCTGCCCCATGACGATGTGCACATGTCGTGTGCTCAGATGGGGAAAAAAGAACAGGAAACCAAAAAGCAGACACGATATAAAAAAAAGACAATGGGAAGGTTTGGTGTGGTAAAGTGAGATGATTGTAAGTAAAAAAGAAAGAAAAAAAAGTTCTTACCTGCACTCGTTTTCAGTCCAGGAACGGCATTAACCTTAGTGATGAGTGGGTTTGGGTGCCAGGCGCTCAAGTCGAGCTCGCGGATAGCCATAGAGTTCTCCATTGTTGCGGATGGGGGTATCGAACAATAACGAAAGTAATTAATAGTTGGTGTTGTAAAGAGACTTTAGATTTCGAGTCGAGTCGAGTCGATTAGAGATAGTGAGAGGAAGTCCAGCCTCCAAGAGCCAGACGTCGACGATGGACGACTGGAGGTGGTGGGTATCGATGGTACAGAACCGAGAGAGGAGAGAGGGTATCAAAGGACCGTAAAAGCAAAAAGAAAAAAATAGAGCAGTAAAGGAAGTAGAGCAAAGAGAATTATAAGATTGCCGGAGAGTATATAGGCAAGACAGCAGTAAAAAGAGGAGGGAAAATGTGCGCCCTCGAGTAGAGTGATGAGGAAGAAGACGGAGAGAATGAGCAGGAGGAGGTCGAGGTGGTTATGGAGCTGGAGATGGAGCTGCAGAAGTGGATGGTTGTCAGCATTATTCAAATGTCTGGGAGAGCCTGAGCCTTGACCTGCGACCCAGCATGTTTGGTGGTCGCAGCGTCTTTTTGATTGAGAAAAATCCTTGCCCGTGCCAACTAGTGACAAGGCTCATCCCCCCTCCCACCCCATCCCCGTCCAACCCCTCCTTCGCGTTACGGGGCCCATTGCGCATCCCTAGCACGGCCGTTCACACTAGCGATCCGTCGTTAGCGGGCTTTTCCTTATTGTTTAGTTGCTCTGGGGCACGTCGAGGGCCGGGGGTGGTTCGCTATTTTAGTGAGTGGGTGGGCGTCGCCGCGCAGGAAACCCAGAACCCAGTACCAGAAACCCAGAAACCCACCACCCTGGGGCGCCCTGCCCCGGTAGTAGACGCCCGCCGCGCACAACTCAACAGTTTGCCTTTGGTCACGTCTGGTCACCTCCAACACGCCATTCTCAGCCGGATCGCTGCTCTATCTTCCGCGACCTCGATTTATTGGCAACACGCCGACCAGACTGTCGGATCCAGCCAGGGTGGGTGTGCACCCTCCCCAGTCGCCAGCTGCGTGATTATTTTTTTTCTTTTGGCTTGTCTTTGCTTAATTCCCTCTCTGTGCGTTGCCTGGGAACCACCAATGTATACTTTTTTTTCGCCTCCCTCTCGTCTATCGATGTCTTATCTGCCTTGAAGCACGTCAACCAACCATGCTGCCCCTCCCGCACACCATCCCGCCCTCTGGTCTGCGAGATGCATGTTGACCGGCGTGCGCGACGCCGAGCATGTGTCCGTACGCCAGCTCCCAATGCATAATCTATTGCGCGTCCGCGTAGCAAAATCCCAGACACGCCGCGCCACAGTGGGAAGTGAGGAACAGCCGCATACGGCCGCGGTGATCGTCAGCCCCGTTTTCTTTCATCTCTTCCTCGCCGGGAGCTGCCAGCGGTTGGCCCAAGACCTGTGTAAGTCGACAGACTATGGAGACGTATTAAACAGGGGTGCTGCAACTTAGAAAGAATTCGGAAGTGTCCATGGCGGGGGGGTCCCAGGCGACCCGTGAGTCCAGAAGGCGTTAGTGCTCCGTTGGCGTCTTCCACCTCAACCGCTTTGAGTCTTGGTCGCGTTGCCCGCGGCGAAATGGGTTCCCACATCCAATATTCCTCTTTTCTCACGTTCTTATTTCGAGCCAAGCAAGAAGGGAAACGGGATGGCAGTCAAGAGGCAATAAGAGGGCCCATCCATAACCCGGGGAGACGCCTCCGGTACAAGCGAAGTCTAGCAAACTGCAGTGTGTGTGGGATTGCATCGTGTGATAAGGCGCCATCAGCCAGCCGTATCCAATAGAGTCGTTGACGCCAAACGCAACGCTCAAAGCTCGAGTCATCCCCCAAGCGCCACAGCATGTTCGCTATACTGCTAAACAGCACCAGAGACGGGACATGCCATGCCATGTTAGTGGTGGCACAGCGTCAAGGGGGTGTCGTCGGTCACCAGCAGTCTGGGCTCGCGACAACCAATGTCTCGTGGTCCGCCCGATTGGGCCTGGGGCAGCTGAGAGAGCAACGACTAATACACGCACCAAGCTAGATGCGCAGGGGAGCTTCACCCTCATAGGGCTAACATGCTGTTGGCGGGTGGTCGCGTGTGGCTGGTTTTTGACACCATCGCCATCTATCGAATTCATGCATGCCATGCTCTCGTACGGCGTGGGCCCTAACACCCAATACACGTCTACGAGCTTCCCCTCACGCTTGCTTTGCCGCTGGGGGGCTGCTTTGCATGGAAGCCTTCTACCAGCCGGAACCGATGGTTTAACGCTCAAGGTGCAGGTTTCGCCGTCTGGAATGCATGCAACGGCACGTATGATGATCATGGCACATGCGACAGCCGCGTCGAGACGTACGACGTCGTGGCGACCCAGCAACGAATTGCACAGGAGATCAGAAAAATTAACATCATTCCCCGCTGCCAGAGCTGTGAAAGCCTCGAAGAAGGATCCCAGAGGCTGGGGCTCGTCTCCACCGCTGACGTACCGGACACACGAATCTTTAAGCCATTTTGACGCAGAACCGAGGGAGTATTCTCTGCTCCCAACCAACCGGCCCTCGTTTGTCGCTTGCGTGTGGGGTGCAAGTGGACGACAGGCCTACAGCGCACCACCACCAGCCGCTTAGCCCTCGCCCGTCCGTCCAACCACGAACCGCTGCTTTCTTTTGCACCTGGGGCCGTTGCTGAGTCCACAGCCAGTGCATCATGCCGTCTTTTTCTCTTTTTTCTCTTTTTTTTTTTTCCTATCCCGTGTGGGATGGAGGACGGGGCCAGGCGTACGCGGTCCATACGGAAGGTGCCGCCGTGTCTTCGGTCTACGCAGTCCGGCCTGTGCGCCATCAAGAAACTAGCACCGATGACTCGGTGCCTCGGTCATTCGGGCGCCCAGCCAACTGCCGAACGTCATTTTCTTGCTTGCGGGGAGGTTCGGGCAAGAGGCGATGATCTCACCAAGAGAGGCTTGATAAGAGCAAGCGAAGCAAGAAGGTTTTCTTCAATTGCCGCCAGTGACACCCAAGTTAAAGTTGATCGACACTGCGCCCAGCGCATCTCATTCGCCGGACGATTCCCGTCGACGGTTGCATTCGGCCCCTCTTGTCAAATCGGCCTCAGTTCTCAAACGCCAAGGATGCAGTCTTGAAACGCTCGACCGCGTGTCTCCTTGCCCACTCCGTTTGATGATCCAGCCTGTGTCAACCGCTGCACTGGCCATCCCTCCTCCTCGCTCGCTTTCTGGTTCGTTCCAATGGCAACCGCCAGCTGGACTTGTAACGCCTGGTGCGCCGGCGCCGGTGGGCGTGACACAAGGCGAGTCCCCCGTGTTTGATGGCGTAGCAGCGATCAGGGGGTCCCCATGCAAGTACATCGGCTAATGTCCTTTGTTTCGTTTTCCTTCGCGCTTTGTTTGAAAGCTTGTATCTGATGGAAACAAGCGACCTGAAGAACCGCCAAGGGTACGCACAGTGAGAAGGTTGCCGAAGAATTAATACAGTGCTCACGAGAGCGGTCACATGCTAATTGCCACGGACTGAACCCATGTTTTGATTTGTCGAATCGCATGAAGATGCAAATTCCGCCAAAGCTCCCCTCTACCGTGCTGGTTTATCAGATCATTCATTTGACTACCTTGTGCGAAACAATTGCGGTTATGACCATCAGCAACGCGAAAAATATCGAGGATGCCCTAGACCCGGGTTTATAGACATCAATGCCGTGTCAATATTCATGTCGCTGTCTGACCATTGTGTGGAAACATTTTACGGCCAGAGCATTCTGCGGCCAGACGACGCATTTCCGATATCAGACCGCAACTCATTTTAAACATTCCCTAATCAATTCCAATTGTCAACAGAGAGAAAGAAAAAACAAGACATGTTTGGAATATGGTACAGAGCTATTGCGCAGGTATATCCGAAGCTTGTCCAAGCGTAATATATGATCATTTCATTCATGCATATAGAAATATTAGAAATTCTCGATGGCCACCTCCAACTTCCCGCCATTTCATGGCGCCCACCCAAAATGTGGCCTCATTAGAGGCGTTGCTTTTGCTGCGGATACGAATAATTAACACACCATAAAAGCACCGGCCCGTCCATGCGCTAGAGAGATCAAGGGACAGCACCTATGAAAATAAAAATCGAAAAAAATCGAGCCATTCGTTTTTTTTGTTTTTTTTTTAGCTTGGCATTGATGCTCAGACCCTCTTGGTGTCTGTGATGTTCTCGTGGTGGGCATCAGACGAAACTCTGAGCAGAATTCGGCCGAATTCATACGCTACGGACTTGAACGAAGATGGAGCTGAAAACTACGGGGCGGCACTGTCCAAGCCGCGCGCTAGCTTGTTATCTCTCCGTCCTTTCTCTTTTTTTGAGATGAAGCATCGCGCGATCTGGTTTCGGCCTTTTTTTTACTGACATGTGCAAACCCAAACCGCCGGCGTAGACGATCTTGACACTGGGCAATTTAGCAGCTTGGCCATGTTGTCTAGTTAACATGTTATTCAAGGATCACACCACTCACACGCCAAAATACATCCGCTTCTAGGGCTACTTTGCCAAAAAAAAAAAAAAAATCATCAGCTCACGCCCTTGCAATGACTGGCCATGGTCGAACTTGTGAGGTCGGAGAAGCGTGTCAGCTACCATCCATGTGCGCCCAGTGGACAAAGTCCTTTGCGGCCATACAGCGCCAGAAACCCAGTCACGCGCGCGTCTGATTCCAAAGACAAGCCCGAAAAGAAGAAGCAACAGCTTACGGAACATGACTATAATGCCACTCTGACAGGCCAAGGCCAAATTTTTCGCACAAGTTTCATTGAAGGCTCTCTAATCCTATGGCAAGCTACCAATCAGAGCCAAAGCCGATTTAAATGACAGCACCTCGGGGATCGTTCGGCCCCACCCATCGGTCAACGATGGCAATGTGTTGACTACCTATGCACAATATGACAAACCAGATATACCAAAAAAAAATCCATATGTTTGAGGTCACAAATCCACACCTCATATAATAAGGTCCACATCAGGTTAGACTCCGATGTTCCAAGAGGTTGTAGAGCATCTGCAGCTCACCATGAGAGTAACCTGTAGTAATCTTTTTTTTTCATCTTTTACTTAAGCTATCAACCCAAATGGTCACATCAAGGCGACTCTGACACAAATAGCATAACTCTGACAACACTCCAGCCAGCAACCTTCTGTCTCGTTGAGCGCCACCGGGGCAATCTCGCGTGCCCTATGACAAAAGCAGCGGCTGAAATGGCGATTGATAGCCCCCTCGCCATTGGGCGAACCCCGCAACATGGGGGTGTCATCCCATGAGAAGCGATTGCAATGAGTATTTAAGCAAACAGATCCCAGGGAGCATTGGGACTTGGGTTGCCGTATTGAACCACCACCATCCCCATAGCAGGCATCAATCCGATCCAATCCGATCCAAAAGAAAACCAATACTTGTGACGATACGACTCACACATCATGCCTGCAAGCTCTGTCATCCCTGAATTCGAGACCGCGAACCAAAAGTACGCGGCTTCTTTCGACAAGGGAAGCCTACCTATGCCCCCAGGGCGGTACGTCTGTTCCTCCACCCCCTCCACCCCGGCGTCACAGTAGCGGCTGTTAGCGCTGGTCTTTTGTTAACCATTGTAAAGCAAAGTTGCGGTTGTGGCATGCATGGACGCCCGTCTGGATCCGGCCAAAATGCTGGGCTTGACCGAGGGAGATGCTCATGTCATCCGCAACGCCGGCGGCCGAACCATTGATGCCGTTCGCTCTCTCGTCATCTCGCAGCAGCTCCTTGGAACCCGCGAGATTGTCATCATCCACCATGTTAGTGTTTTTCCCCTCCTTTTTGTTCCCCAGCACAAACACAACTGGATGCAGCCAACTAACAGGTGTTGCCAAAAATCAACAAAAACAGACAGACTGCGGCATGCTCACCTTCTCCGACTCGGAGCTCAAGGACAAGATCCGAAAGGACCTCGGCGAGGACGCAGATCACATTGCGTTTCTTCCGTTCGGCGACGTGGAGAAGAGCGTCCGGGATGATGTCGCTATTTTGAAAAAGACCCCTCTGGTCTTGGATGTCCCCATCACCGGGTATGTTTACGATGTCAAGACAGGCAAGCTGAACAAGGTGGGACCCTGAAGCAGATGGATGGGAACGTGCTGGGCCAGGACAAATCAACACTTGCTGGCCAGGTATTGGGTGGAACCTTAGTTGCCCGTATAATTGAGACAGCTCAAGTTTCTTGATCACCATACAATTGGATTCCATTGACCGTTGGCCCGATTTGGGATCCGGGGTCGTCCTCGCACAACTAACACACACACACACACACACATGCGAAAAAGCCCAGACGCCAGTGAAAGAAAAAATGGATTTTAACTGAATCCTTTGGGTATCTAATGAATACAAAACCTATCTTCGTAATCTGTGTCCGGTAACCATTCCGACATACGCAACCACTCGATAGACGGTTCCAATCGCCGCAAGCACTCCGATGTTGAGCCACTTCCAATCGAGATGGAATCCTGTGACATGGGCGGCGGCCTCAACATTAAACAGGTAGTCAAACGGCGCAACGAGCTGGCCGAAGTAGATCTCTGCCAGCCAGGTGCCGGGGGATGCTCGCCACAGCCATTCCATGTGCCAATCCTTGACCTTGGACAGCGGCGGTGCGGCGCCGGAGAGGATGCCCACAATCAGGCTGATCATGGTTGCAAAGAGAGGCGCGTCCTCCCTGCGGGCCACCATGCTGACGACGCTCGCAAGTCCGTAGATGCAGTAAAAGTAGACCAGGTTGGCGAGAAAGGCGAGGCCCCAGCCGATGATGGGATTGGCAAGCAGGAGCACCAGCGTGGTAAAGTGCAGGCAGCCAAGGGTCATGCGGGGAAACACAGAGATCATCTTGGCAAAAAAGTAAGCCACTCGAGAGTGCCCGGCCTCGGCCTCCCGCTTGTACAGCAGCATCTCCTCGGAAAAGGTCTTGACTCCTGGAGCCCCCGCCACCAAACCAATGGCAATGGCCATGAGAAGAGCCAGCTCGGGCGCCGACTTGAAGTCCATGGCCGTTGACAAGACACCGTATGGTTCGTTGTACAGTCCTACGAACAAAACACCTTGCTTCGGGTTCTGTGCCAGCCCCAGAAGCCCTCCGGCGAGCGTGGCCAGCCCCAGCTCGGCAAAGAGTGCGCCTTTCGTACGGTATTGCTGGAGAAAAGCGCGGCGGAGACAGAGCCACAGCTGTTTAACACGCGGTGCGCCACGTTTCCTGAGAGCCTGGTGCATCGAGCTGCCACCCAGCATGGAGGCTGTGGTGAGTGGTCGGCCATCTTGCTTCCTTCCTTTTTGGTACGTCGTCCAGTGCGAGATGAGCGATTCTTTTGTAATATCTCCATATCGCTTATAGTCTCTGCCGTTTCCAGTGATGATATCAGTGATGATGTCTGCGTGGTTGCTGTGCTCTGGGAAATGGAACCCAACACTCTCAAAGTAAGCCTTGGATCCGACCTGGGGTCCTTCGTAGATGGTCTGGCCATTTCCAAGAAGGATAAGACTGTCAAACAAGTCGAAAATCTCCATGCGGGGTTGGTGGATGATGACAATGATGGATATGCCCAGTCGCGCAATGGCTTTGAGCGTGCGCATAATTGACGATGCTGCGGTAGCATCCAAACCACTCGTCGGCTCATCGAGGAAGATGGCCATCGGTGCTGCAGCCAGCTCCATTCCGATGCTGACTCGCTTTCTCTGACCACCGCTAATGACGGGCTTTCCGACGCTGCCGACCAGCGAATCTCTCACATGGGACAATTCCAGGCATTCGATGACGGAGTCGACATGGGCTCTAATTTCGGAATCCGACCACGTACGAGGCAGTCGAATCCGGGCAGAATGCACAATGTTCTCGTGCACGGTGAGCTCTGGCAGCACGATGTCGTCTTGAGGCACGTATCCCGTCAACTTTTTGTAGCGCTTCATTTTCCCCGGAACGTTGTTGACAGAAACGATTCCTCCCGTGTTGTTCGTCTTGCCCATCAAGACATTTACAAAGGTTGACTTGCCGGCTCCGGAGCCACCCATGACGGCAACGAGGGATCCACGCTCGATCGATCCTGTCACGTTCTGAAGAATAGGTCTGGCACTGCTCTTGGGATGAAAAACAAGATCCTGGTACCCAAATGAGAGACCGAAATTGGTGGCTTCGGTGGCCCTTCTCATCGAATCAATAAACGACCGCAGATGGGGTGACAGCTCGGCTTCAGCCTGGGATCGATCGTTGTGATGGACAGAGACCATGTCAAAGGCTGCTTCGAATCCGCTCCAGAGATCTTGACATGGCGTGTAGGTCGCGCTCATGGGTTCCATTTCCTGTTCAGTTTCCTCCGGGAGTACTTTGTAGCCTGTCATTTTGGTTGTGACTCCTTGCATGCCCTTGATTGGCAACGAGCTCAAGCCTCGCTTGGAGTTTGTTTGGATCCGGTTCCGGAACTTGAAAAACAAGACACCAATTATAATTAGCAGGTCTATAAAGATGAGGATCACAATCGGCACCAAGTACTGTTGATACGATGACCCCTCGGGGCATCTGCTGCCGAGGTTACAAGGTGTTGGCGTTGAGGCTCCGGGCTGACAATACGAGCTGGCCGGGCAGCGAATCGTCTTCATTCCCTTTTCCGACAGAGGACAGTACCAGCCTTGCTGGCAGACAACAGGCTCAAATGGGCCCATGCCAACATTCTTGCCATCAAACTCGCACACTCGGCCAGAAAGCCTTGATATCTGGCAGGCAGCAAGAGGAGGGCAATACAAGGGCAACGAATTAACTGTGTTGTTCTCGCCCGGCTTTCGGGTTAGAGCTGTGATGCAGACACAGTCAGAGCACTTACACAAAAATCCTTCGCTGCATCCCTGGGAGAGCCAAGAATCCACGCTCTGCAGCTGCATGGGCAGGGCGTCTGATCTCCAGCATGGTGCAGCAGCTTCGGGGAGCTTATTCTCACTTAATTGAATGGCGGCTTGGTAGTAGCTAGTCGAAAAGGATGATCTATTTTTGCCGGTACATGCTTGATCGTACACGCCAAGTTGCTTGGCATCTGTCAACGGCTTCAGAGACTTGGAGTTCCGGTCCCAGAGCATGGGCATCGAGGTTCTCGGGGGGTTGGAGTCGTCATAGTAGCTCGAGTTGATTATGTCTTCATTGTGAATCGGCTTGAACCATTTGCCGGACGACATTTGATACACGCTCTGTGTCTGGTTCCCAATGCATTGCCAAGCACCCGAGTCCGACGAGCCACCACCGGGCAATTCCCTCAGGGCGCACAGGCACGCCTCCGTGTCAAGGAAGATTGGGCCTTCGATTTCGTCCTCTTGCGGGAGGTAAGGATCCTGCGGCACCTTGGCTGGGTTGATGTGTTCCATTCCGTGCCTGGTGTTGAAGAACAAGGGGCGAGGCGAGCAGAGACGTGAAACTTTACCTATGGGGAGGCCATGAGACGCGGCTTCCCTTTTATTATGCTAGGTAGCTTTCTTTTTTTTTTTGGGTCGAACAATTACCCACGATCCAAAAACAAAAGGTCCCGAGAAGGCGCCTTGCTTCGCCCCCAACCGAGTTCATCTCGGCCGGGACACCGCCATTGCACGACTCCAAGCCAGATGATATCGGTGGTAACCCTTTTAGGCAACAAGGTCATATCTGAGATAGGGTTCTGGGCCCAGAAACACGGGGCTATGCTGGAGAGTGAACCGACTGTGAGATTTTAGCGGCCCTTTGCTCCTTGCCAGGCGATGCTGCAGCCGCCAAGTTGCACAACCAAGGCGCCGTCTCAAAGCCGAAGCATTTTAGGCTTGAAAACGGGACCCAGAATGCCAGGCCGAAACGAGTCGCGATGGAGCTTCGGGGCCGATCAGCCGGCTTAGTCCCTGGTCCCCCCCCAACTTCTGAGCCCTGTGGACATCATAGCACCATAGCTCGTTTCCGTCTACCTGCGGATTAGTTAATCTGAGTTGCTAAATATAAAGGGGGACCGTCGATTATTTGTCAGACAACGGCTGGCAGTCAGCCTCGGCGTCAGAGACCATCTCTCCAGCCTTGGCACTGATTTTTCGTGACTGACTCGGCCGATGCCGGCCCGTCTTAAGACATGCCAGATTGACCAGGGCTGAAACAGACTCACAGTGAGCACAATGGCCCCTCCAATCAGTTGACGAGGATCCCACTTAGTTCAGAATCGTACCTAGCTGAAGAAACGACGTCAATTGACGAATCGACGGGGAACAGGAAGGTTGGTTTTGTTGCATTACCATGCGAGCCAGAATCAACTTTGAAACAATAGGTTTAGCTCAATTCAAAAATTACCACGAACTCTAATAGCTTGCTTGGTCTATCCTGTGCAACAACAATGGTATCGTGAGAATGTATCGACTTCTTGTCCACTCCTCCAATGTGCATCTTCTTTGCTTTTTTGGACCTGTGCTTTCCGACAGGTTCCCCTTCGTCTATACGCAACCACCGGTCTCGGAATTACTCTTCTCCTGCTGAGAGGTATATATCATAAAAAAATAAGCGTGACACCAACCCTCTTTTCAGCAGCCATTATTTATCAGTGACACTACCCGCGATCGTCTTCTTCTCCTCATCGTCTCTTTCCCATGCAACCTTCTCGTCACGCTCCGCAATGGCCTCAACCACACCAGCGTCACCCTCGGGCTTGCTGGCCGGCGCATTGCCCTGGGTGCCGATGCGAATGAAGGGAAGAAACAGACATGCCAGGCCCGCAAGGCCAACGGAGACGAAGTACGTCATTCGGAAGGGCTTGTTGACATCTCCATCGGATCCCTCGGCTGTCTTGACGGACTCGTACACGGCAGTGGAAATGCCGAGGGCAACGGTATTTCCCAGGCGAATAAACATGTTGAAGATGCCACCGGCCAGTGATTGCTGGTTAGTCGGGAGCGCCGCCATGACGTACATCTGCAACTTAGTTAGCGCTTACATGAAAAGTATGTTGAGTGGGATCACGTACGTTGGTGACATTGAACTGAAAGTCGGCGCCAATCACGTTCATGACGAGCGATGGGAAAACCAACGCCCAGTAGATGATGTTCGCCTTTTGGAACGTGAGCAGCAGGTTGGCCGCAACATAGGCCACGGCGCCAATACCCATGATCAACGTGTTGTCCACCTTGTGGAGGATGCTGGCAGCCACGACGTTCCAGGTGATGCCCGCAATCACCTGCGGCAGCAAATGAACTGCCACGTTCAAGGCATCGTACAAGGACACCTCCTGCATGTACAGGGCCAACCAGAAGTTGGATGACGAAAACGACATCATGCCGAGAATGGCCACGATAACAAGCTATCCGCTAGTTAGTCTAGCGTCCCAGCAGCCCCGGCAGCACACATGGCCTCGAGTAGGGTCCACGGATGGTGGGCTGTTCGGATATACGGATACGTACCAGCGAAAAGTTCTTGTCCTTCCAGATATAAAGAGGCATAAGAGGGTGCTCCCAGTAGCTCTCCCAGAAGACAAATGCCACGAGGAGGAAGAAGCCTACAATGAGCATGACAAGGACGTGGGGGCTCGTCCAGCCATCAGATGATCCAAGCCTGAGATGGTGTTAGTCAAGACGCGAGGAGAATCAACCAAGGCGAGAGTACATACGTCAAAGCTGCGGTAAACATGCCCACGCCAAGAATGGTAAGCACCGTACCGACGCTGTCAAACCGCTCCAAGGCAACCTTGAGCCGATCCTTGAAGGGTGCCGGCTCAAAAGCCTCAACCTTGGGGATGATCCAGACGCATGCGACGCCAAAGACGGCCCAGAGGATGGCCAGCAGGATGAAGCTGGCGCGCCAATCAAAGATGCGCGCCGCAACACCGCACACGATGCTTCCCAGGGCGAATCCGAGAGGGTTCCCTGCGGAAAATGCGGCAAAGGCCCAGTTCTTCCTCCGGCAGGGCACGCTGTAAGCCGCACCCAGGATGCCAATGGCCGGGGGCACGACCATGGCCGAGGCGAGACCAAGAACTCCGCAGACAATGTCCATCCAGAAGGGGTTCTGTGCAAACGCAACGATCAGGGAGCATGCGCTGAAGCAGCCCATGCCAAAGAGGAACATGGCCTTTCGGCCAAGCAAATCGGCCAACTGGCCCAGTGTGAGCTGGAAAGCTCCAGCTGTGAGACTGCGATGCGTGTTAGCAGGCACTCTTTCGTCATGTCCCAGGAACCCGGAAACGGTCTAATTCGACCAAAAAAAAAGGGAGGCACTCACGTAGCCGAAGCCGCGATCCAGGAAATCTGGCTCTGTGACATGTTCAAGTCCCTGCCGATAGCGGCCGTGACAATGACGGTGGTGCCCGTCAGGAAGGTACTCGTGGCCATGGCCACGGTGGCCATGAAGACGAAGGCGACCTCATGGAGCGTGTTCTTGAAGCAGGCAGGGCGCTCGCCAAACTTGGAGGCGCTAGTCTTCTGGATGACTGCGTCGTCGCCTCCACTGCCTTCAACATCGGCCTCGACAGCAGCTGCATTCGTCGCTCGGGATGTGGGGGTCCGTTCACCGTCTGCCAGCGCCGACCCGGGCGCCGTCTTGTCGGCCATGCTGGAAGGCCGGTAGATGCGGAAGCTTCAAACAAGACTTTCGGGGCAGTCACAGGCTCCAGAATCGCCCGATGCTTCCGGGCTCGGGGCTCAGCTGTGTCGGGAGACGAGGGGAAAAGTGGGAATGGTGTCTGGCTCCCCAAGTCCTATATACTGGCCGTCGCGACAGAGATAAAAGGGTCCACGCTCCACTCCAGGCTCTCTCTCGGGTTGCGGGAGGAAAACCGAACCACTCCTGCAAAGGGGGCTAGGGGAATAAATCCGGCCTTCGGATATATACGCTTGGTGCGATTTACGAAAACAAAATCTTGGTCACGAAAACTAGGAGACGAGATGGCTTAGAAATCTCCCACCTGGACGAGTGGCACAGCGGTAAAGACGAAACATGAATGCGAAAGTCTATTTCTTGGCCTTCGTGAGCCACTTGCTGTATGCCTCTCCGTGTCACGACAACATACGAGGCAACATACGAGGAAGAACTGGATAATACGCAGCCAGATTTTTTATCTCATGCGTGCCAAAAATCTGGATGAATACTTAAATCAACTATATCTCACCGCATCTGCACATTGGGATTGGAAGTGCTTGGGGGGAGGTGTTAGTTTTACCTCTGTTTGGAACACGAGAATACCAATGACAAGACATCGCACTTCGTCCCGTGAGTCGGTGAAACAAATTCTGGACAATCTGTATATCCGAATTTCCACGTCAAAGTTTTTGCTGCAAGTAGCGTCTCTGAGAAGTGGAGTTCTCATCTCGATTATCAATCATCCCCGCCAAGTCCCTAAGAACAAAGGGACTAAGGTGATGACAAAGAACTAAAAAAAAAAAAATGTGTGTGAGAAACCAGCCGAGTGGGATGGTGAACAGCAGAACAACACTTGAAGCAATTAGTAAGAGGGTCATTGAATTGCAAAGCAAAGTGGTGACGAAGCGGGAGGAGGGTCACTTCCCGAGAGGGAGGGGGAAAAGAGAACATATAGTTTTCAGCCTACCCTATAAGGGAGCCGTTGGGCCTTAAACTTCGAGATGGCAGAGCATCCAACATCCAAATATCCATACTGCGCTAAAGCTGAGAACCCTGATGGTTAAGTAGGATTTATCTGACAAAAAAAATCCCCGAGTGTAGCAGGAGCCCCCTAACGCAAGATGCTGTGGGGGGGACAAGAATCCATGCTCAGTAGCTGACTCCACCATGATCCGTCGGACCACCGCCGTCGCTTGAAGCAAGAGGTCGGTTTACGAGGTGCCGTGGGAACCGTGGGCATCAACGATCTGGATAAGGCTGTTATCAACCTTTATCAAAAGCCTGGTCTTTCGCGTATCGCACGGGGCCCGAGGATGTAGCATCGCAAATGGTTCTTGGCTAGTTCTTTCTGGCATCACCACGACGGCTCTCGCACGCGGTTCTCGTTTGGGTAACGGTATCCGGCCTGTTTTGGGAACCATTCCGCCGAGGTCCCTGCCCAGAGTCGCAACCGGCTTGCCAGTCGTGGCCTGCGACCATGGCAGGCGCTGTTTTAGGAAATCAATTCCATAGCAGCGGCGGTAGTGGCCGCGGCAGCGGCGGGCGCGCAGGCACACGTCACAACGAAAAATAAAAAAAATAAAAAATAAAAAATAAAATAGAATATGGCTGGACCTAAAGTGAGGGCACCCGGGCTGGCAAACAACTAAAGTGGAGATGGGAACGTTTCGACCCAGGTTGGACAGTGGGCGGCGACACCGAGTGGGACGAGGACTTTTGAAGCAGACCTCTCCATCAAAAACGGCACCCAGGGGATGCGCTTAACCAAGAACTGAGGCCGATGTACATGACCAAACATTTCGACACGACGCTGGTTGAATCGCAAATGGGGGTGGGCCATGGCACGGTGCTGAAGAAAGCCCATGCTGTCCGATATTCCCCAATTTTTTAATATTTTTTTTCTTTCTTTACTCCATCATTGTATGGTATGGGTGGGTATGCTCACCGATGCCACATACAAGATCAGCCGCAGCTGCATCCATCGGCAGCAGCAGGAATAACATATACATACACCGTTTCACTGCTAAGAAGAGTGTGGTGGCGGTCGCGAACAAGGTGTACGTTGCGGCAAGGTTGATTAAGCGAGAACTCTGGGATTGGCCCGTGACGGGGATCCGCGTAGAGTGTATGATCTGAACCAGACGGTAATTAATTAGCGACGCTCTGCTCTGTGCCAAGTGTCGTGATGTTTGCATCTGCAGTTGCCCAGAGCTTCAGGATTCGGGCTTCAGCCTTCAGGGGTGTTGTAGCAGATTGTTCGCCGATGCTTCGCCGCCATCGCTAAGCAAGAGCCCGTGCCGCCATTAGGCCATGTTTGCATAGCTATTACTGTACTCGGTCAGGTACAGAGAGTCCCTTGCTCAGGATGCGCGGGGTCCGGATGCAAGGAGGGTGGAAAAAAAAAGAGCCTCATCCTACAACCCATCCACCTTGCGCGCGCGCATCTCGCAGGGGTCAAGGGGAAAATGGGCTCAGGTGTATACAGAGAGAGGGAGGGAGAAAGAAAGAAAGAAACCGAGAGAGATGCATTCCTACGCCATCCATACCTGGAGCCTGATCCACGTCAGTTCTGACGCGTCTGCCTGACCTGCCGTAGCAGCGCCCTGCTGCCGGCAGTCGGTCGACGGCACCGGGGAAGTCACCCAAGAAACTCAGTGCCGACATGGCACGGGGAATCGGCCCCATGCTCGGCATGCCGTGGTGCAAGTCCCGCTACGCTGGAAGGGGATCGGAGGCGAAGCAAGCAAGCAGGGAAGGGCACGGTTGGGTGCTGGCAAGCAAGAATGCGAGATGTCGGAAGTCATGTGGGGGGGGGGGGGGGGGGG